>JAYKAV010001887.1:2454768-2619501 GCA_035582835.1 Phoebastria nigripes
TCTGAAATCACCTCTTCCTTCTCTCCTTTCTTCCACAGGATGTCTTTCCCCACAGAATGCTGTTCTCCCCTGAGCCTGGTAACACCCACATCCTGTTCATATGTTTACCCATCTGGGCCCTCCTGACTTTCTCAGTGAACTCCAAGAAGCCATAAATGGGGGCAAGAACAAAGCAGTGCATTTTAGAGGGCAGGAGGTATCGGCACAGGAAGACAGTGTCAAAACAGAGTGCAGTGAATCCTGCAGGTATGGGTGCCTCCCACGCTAGTTAGAGGTTAATACACTCTCCCCCTTATTCAAGCCATAAAACATCTTAGTAGGAAAAGGCTCACCCTCCTCACAATTGTGAGTAGAGCTCAGGCTGGTGAAGGTAACTTAGCTGCCTGGGGATGTGGGATGAAAGCCCTGCACCAGCTGTCTTTAAGGGTTTCTGAAAGGCATAATCTGGGATGCCTTTATACTGCTGCTACAGAAGCCACACCAAGCTCTCAGTAGACCCTGCTAAAATGGTCAGTGCCTGTGCCTGTCATTTCCTTCAGGTGTTTCCATCAACTAACATCTTCAGCTGAGCTGATTACACAGCTTTGAGACTGAAAGTTGGTGAAAAATCTCCTCTTAATCAATGCCCTTGCTTCACCCAGTGCTGTGAGGGAGAGGGAGAACTTGGGGACAAACCAACATCCTGCCATCCTCTCGTGTGTGCTGCTCAGAGAGCCCTGCACTGCCTCCCACCGTCACCTCTCCAAGCAGAGGGTTTCCTCTGGGCTTAAACTCCCAGAGATATGCCAGGTGAGACGGGCTGGCATTATTTGTAATTGCAATGGGGTGCATGATGTGKTGGGAATTCCCGCGTCCAGGTAAGGAGGAGCAGGTGGGCAGGGTAGTTGCACGGATGGGGAAGGACAGGGAAGGTCATGGGCTTGGAGAGCCCTATGTGGCTGGAGCTGTGTGGGAGGCAGTGTGTGGGGGGGGGTCCCAGGAAGAACACCTGCTCTTACCGCTCGGGATAGAGTGCAGAAGGGTGCACCGGCGCTCCCGGGTGCAGTTTGAAGTTGGTATTCTGGCGACTCTCCTCTGCCAAGCAAGAGAGGGGATTGATTGCATTGACTGATTATTTTGCATATTGATTTCATTTCCCCCCCTTCGACTCCCACCACACACACACCCCCCACCCTCGGCCACCCTCTAAGAGACAAACTGTCCTATGGAAGGCAGAAAACGATCTCAACCTGGGAACGGCAGAGGGGGAGAAGCGGCACTAACCACTCCCAGCGGAGGGGCGGCACAGCCAGATGAGGCAGACGTGYGGCGTGTGAGGGGGAGAGCCCCCGACGGAGCCCCCCGCCCTGCTGGGCAGCCTGCAGGCAGCCCTGCCCTCTCCAGGAAGGCTCTCTCGCCACGCCTGCTCTGGGGCAGCCCTCGGGAGGTCGCAGGGACACTCGCCCAGCTCTGGCCAAGAAGGGGGCGCGCCAAAAAAACCCATCAAATCCACACCTACAGGAGGACAACGGCGTGGGAAGAGGGGGAGGGAAGACGGGGAGGACAACGCAACTCACATGCCAACCTCGCAGCAGGCTCTTCCTCCAGGAAGCGAATCCCCGGCGCTCCGGGGGAGCTCTGCCCCAGCGGCGCCGAGGGGATAAGGATGAGGCGCCGCCTCGACCGCGCCGGCGGCGGCTGCAGCACCGCGGACAGCGCCCGCCCCGTCCGGCCGCGCTGAGCGGCGTTTCAGCACCAGGGACAGCGGCACTTCAGCACAGCGGACAGCGCCCGCGGCAGCGCCATGGGGGGCCGCGCCCGCGCCGCGCCGCGCCCCGCGCCTCTGGAGTGAAGCGGACCCGGCCCCGACGCGCACATGTAAGCTGCTGCCCCTGCGGGGAGCGGCGGGCAGCCGCGGGGCTCTGCCTCTTCCAGAGCCCCCTCTGCTTTCAGCTCCTCTGAGAAGTGCCCTGGCTCTAATGCCGGTCCCCAGTTATGCACTGGGAAGTTTTGTTGGGGTTAGAGGTGTCTCGGTGCGACTCGGTCTCCTACAAGCCTGAGTATGGGCTGGCGTGAGTGAGGGGGGTGGCTGCGTGTGAAATTGGTTTGGCTTTCTACCTTTTGAATTTGTGCGAACGTACGTGGTCTCAGTGTATCTTAAAGGGCTTGTTGTTTGTTACTGGCCACATGGTTTGGAGCCACGCTGTTGTCTTCTCTTGTAGCTGGGTGAATTTTTTAAGGGGTTTTTTTTCCTGGAAAGGTGTAAATACAGGAAACTATATCGTGCCTGTTGCAGCTTGCTGGGTCTAACGGTTGTCAGGAGTCCTTCTCTCCACTTTTTTTCTTGTCTTGAAATAACTATGAAGTAAGCAATGAAAAGGGTGCAGCAATAGGGAAAAATGAAATACAGCCAGAACAGGGATTACCAGTTCTTTTCTTTTTAATAGAACTGTTTGTTGAAAATCAGCGTTACACTGCCCCCTGCTTGCACAATTAGAAATATTTTTCGTTGCTCTCTTCAGTAGTAAAAATTTATGAATGAACAGGTATTCCTCTGTTGTGTTCTCGGTATGATTTGAGCCTGAGTTTTGAAGTGCTTCAACACTGAGGGTGAATTATTCCTAGTTCCCAAAGCCAGATTTAAAAAAAAATAGGACTCATTCTTGTCATGGCAGTTCATTTGGTGGCCAAACATGTTAATGAATGGACAATGGGAGAGAATGTAAAATAGTCTTGATTTTGGTATATCTATCTCATATGTGTTCTATGATTCCTTTGTAATAATCAGTCATCTTCACAACCATATATTAAGGGGAAGCAAGAAAGGAAGGAAGGAAAAAAACCACCAGTACATATAATATAAAACAAGAAGAAATTGAATACAAGAACCAAGCTGTTTATTTTAGTCTCTCCTGCTGTAAAAGTCTTGTATTGGTGCACGACATTGCTTTGGAATGGGAAAGAAAATGCTGATGCTTAGTTTATAAGAAGGGGGAGGGTGAGACAACTGAGAAGCAGCGGATGGGTTTTTGTGAAAGATAGCTGGTAGAAAGCCAAATTCCATTTCCCTTTTTTCAAACCATAGGGCAGAGCTGCCTCCTTTCTAACAGAGGTCAGGGAGGACATGAAAATTTACATGCTGGTAAAGATTTGGTGTCTGTCCTCAGTGTTTCTAGGTTATTGGCCTCAGACCTTATGCTTCATGACAAGAAGATGATGGGAGTGTTAGTGTGTATCATTTATCAGCATCCTTCAATGACATGAGAGGCCTGGTTTGTTTTCCTGAATGTATCTCGCACTGCCATTTCTTAAAGGGATTTGAAAAGGTGTGGTTTTGCTGACTGCACCTGTACTTCCACAAGAAGAGAGACCTCTTTTCAAACTTTGACCTTGAAATATCATTTTCTTTTATCTATATGAGCAGTGGGAATGGTGGGGAGGGGTTATTACTTCCTGCAACTGCTTTGTAGAACTGCTTTGCAAGTGAATTAATATCTGCCTGAACAGAGCTAAAAAAGTCTATTAATTGTCCCTAGATATGTATGCATCTTTTCATGTAGGAGAAGGACCGTGTTGCTAACAGTACTGAATTAGTGTTTTGGACATCCTAAGATTAAATCAAATGGTATTAAGCATTTCAAAGCATAGAAATCTTTGGAATAAGCTGCTGTTAATCAAAAGCAACCACCCCAAAAGATATTGAGGCTGTATACATAGTAAGTCAGCAATATGTGAAAAAGGACACTTAAAACTTTTGTCTTAAAGGATAACATCTTGACTTAAGGTAAGATTTAGAAGGCTATTTAAGGTATTGGAGAAAAAGATGGTATTGGAGAGTCCTGGTAATATATGCCTACACAGCATCTGGAACTCCAGAGTAGCCTATTGCATATAGGATAATAAAAGTGTGCAGTTTGTGTTCAGTCTGTGCTCCTGACCTGAAGTGTGGAGTCTGCTACAAAATATCTTGCAAATTTTTTAACTAAAAGATGCAACATCCTACTATTTTTGCCCTGAACAATTTGAGTTACTCTTTTAAATGGATTCATTTCTATATCAATTTGTGTCTGCTTATAGAACTTAATTTCCTTAATTCTGGTTCATGTTTATAGCATGTCTTGGATGATCAGGTTTTCTGTGTGGAAGCAAGGTTTAATAGAGGAAGATGATCCATTTGATGTATAAGAGCTGTAGCAATTCCAAAGAGGCCTCAGGGAGTCTGCAGCCTTTATGTGCCCTGATTCTTTTTAGAAATATTGGTGTAAGTAGAAAGAAAAATAATAAGTAAAGTGTCAATCTGACAGTTTCTGGGGCTCTGCAGGAACCAAGGGCAATGCTTTCAAAACGGCTTTCAGAAACTTAAACTTCCTTTTCAACAAGATAGAGTCAATGTCTCATCAAAGCCTACTCTGATGGTTGCTTTACCCAACATGGGGCATAGTAATGGTTACTTATCCTAAGTTTCTTCTGTAGTTTCTGGACAAAGGGGGCCATTGAAAGGGCACAGGGAGATTCCTGCCAACCTCCCTCCACTGAGTGTAGTCAGAGACCATAAGTTCCTAAAGCTGCCTTTGTAAATGCCCTGCTCAATTTACAGGCTTTAAGACAAGTAAAGGTTGACATCACCTGAGAATTCCAGAATTGCCACAGTACCTAATACCCATTGATTTCAATACCTATTCAGACTTCAGATGTTTAAAAAACTCAAGCAGATACTATTCAGCCTGTCCTACATGCTTTTAAAGTTCTGGTTCAAAGCCACGTGTAAAAACTCCAATTTAGCCTCTCAAGGCATTTAGGCCTTTGAACATTTTCTCCAAGCCTTAGCTCTAGGTGGTAGCCCTGCCCTTCCATAGGTTCTTGTGTGGGACTAGAGAGGCAGCAGAAGGTCCTGCATGGCATAGTCTGGAGCACTGTGGAAAGGAGGATCAAGGAGAAAGGACATTTGCTGGGGTAGGCTCAATATGAAGCAGCCCAGTTTCCTTCCTATGTCTCCCTCGTCCTACATGTCTGGCACTCAGACCAGTTAAGAGTGTGGTTGCAAAAAAGGAGAGTTTCAGCTTCAGCAATGGCAGCACTTTAAGAACAAATCTCATGTTACGCCATGTTCCCTTTTCAGATGTTGAGTGTCTCAGCGCCTAGTACCGTCAGTGCAAGTTGCAAGGACCTACTCTAAGCCACTTTAATTAGAAGCCGAGATGATCCCAGAGGATGATTTGTTAAGAGCTAAATCACCGTTTGGAAATTGCTATTCTTCTCCACTCGCCAAGGAGTCCAGACATCTTATGGCTCCCTCAGCTATGTAAAGCTGGATGCACTTACTGCAAGCAGCACTTAGGCCCTGAAATTTTTGGTTTTCTTTTCCCAGAACATTTTCTCTCCAACAACACTGCATACATTGGCATTCTTTCCTAGAAAAACACAATATTTAATTGCAGTGCCTGATGAGTTTGATCACTAGCTGTCTCAATAAAATATGCAAATACAGAGTCATTTCAATGCAAAGCACCTTTAAACAAAAATGGTAAAATAAATGCAATCAAGTTACAATTACTTTTTTTAAGAGAGCACATTATACACGCTCAGTAAATATGATTAGTTCTAAACCTGCCTGCACATAACTGAAAAGCAGAATAGAAAAATGTGCCGAGTACAGTCATGACATTACAGTAGGGTTCAGTTTCCAAGATCTTCAACTACTGCATATATTACTCTTTGCACTACGACTTCTCTATCACGATTCAGTGCTCAGGTCAAACATAATTTTAACTTTCTTTTCAGAACAGGAGTTGATAGCTGAGCATTTCTCGTGGAATTATTCAAAGTTAAAAGTATAATTTTTTATTCATCTTTTGTTCTCTATAAAGGTGATAAAGTGCAATAGCTGAGATATTGATCTTCCCTGCTCATGAGCAAGACTGGGGGTCATAATTCATCTGAGGTGAAGCCCTCTGAATTATGGTGCTCTTGCCCTAACTTGCAGGCAGTGGAGATCAATTCTGTGCTGCAGGGACATCCCTGCAGAACATTTATTGTAAGATAAATGTTGTATAGTAATTATCTTTTTGGAGGGCAGGCATGCTTTTCTGTTTCGTCTTTTTCTGATGCAATTGCTATTGCTAGAAACAGTGTATGAAACCAGTGCTCTCTCTGAATTCAAGAAAGTGAAATGAAGGTCCTTTTCTTGGCATGTTATTACATATACAACAAACTGGTGTGAATTAGCTCTAGGCCAAACTCTAACCTCCTTTCTCAGGCAAAAATCTTAGAATTGGGCCAATGGTAATAGTTTCTATAGTTTTATGTTTACTTTGGATGTAATTGTAAGGTTATCTGTCCCACCTATCTGGGTTGTCATTTAGAGGTAATAACATATCAGGAGAGAAAAGCTTTCTAAGAAAAAAGAACAAAGTATCATGAATTATACTTGGACATCAGGCAAAATATCCAATAGATTCCTCACTGCTGGAAATGCTCTGTATTTCTGAGCTCCTTCCAGTACTTACCATTAAATATAACAACAAGTATAAGGTTGCCAAATGTCTTACCATACAACATTTTTAGAACATAAAAATGTACGGTTTTTGGACATCAGAAAAGCCCAGTGGAACTCCTCCAGCTTGAAGCTGCTATTGCAATTAACTGCCCTAAGATATTTAGGCGTGTGCAATCCTGCCACACTCATGGGTCATCACTGAGCAGCTACCGGAGGTGGATCGTTTTCCACTCTATCGCAGTAACAATTGCTTAAGCCGTCACCAGCTCATCCTTTCAAGTTGCTTAACATTTTAAGAGGTTTAATTTAACATCCAGGAAATCCCAAGACTGCAAATGTGTAAAGTGCTTTCTGGTACTATAAGTCCCCATTTAACAAAGTCACAGTTCAGAAGTGTTTATTTGTACGTGTAATCCTTACTTGAACTCAGTAAGACTTCAGTGCAGGTTTAAAACTTAAATGCTGTCCTGAATAGCTAAGGACATGGGCTTCAGTTTAGATAAGCACTTCTGCGTATGGTTAAATATTTCATTTTAARCACACGTTAGTCCTCTTGGCCTCACTGGGACTGCTGCTGATGAAAGATAATTGCTGGGGACATTGCGTGCGTGTGTGCGTACGTATACGTGTTTGAAAAATTTGGACTCTGCTGAAATCAATGGAACTTGTACTGTTGACTTCAAAGGGGCCCCAATTTTACCCCAGGCATTTTGCTGCTTTAGAGACCTCTGCATCCCTGTCAGTGTTAGATATGTTAACAGTATACTTTTTAGCTGTTATTGTTTTCTCTTGTGGAAAACTTGATCTTGGGAATTACTTAACCATACCTCCTTCATATTCTTGTGTCCCTCATCTCTGTGTTCTTCCTCAACTTTCAACCACACTGGAAAGGATTTTTTTTAAGATTCATACAGCACTTGATCTCTCAGTGGAGCATGGGATAATATGTTCAGTTTCTTCCAACTTTTATTAAGTTGTTATACTGATGCATTAAAGCTTAAGGGGAGAGGTTCTTAATTATGAAACTCGCTTTCAAGTTTGTATGGTCACAAAATTGCTTTCTTAGGATTTGTTTAAATTTTAATGTAGCTGCTAAAGATTTGCTGTAAAATTTGTTTGAAACTCTTCAGTTTTAGGTTTCTGTTCTAGCTCAGTAAAAAAGTGATGAATTAAAATGACAGATGCATATGTATATGTTAGTTCCATGAGAGCAGCTACCTTGAGAATTTTTGAGAATTTCTGTGTCCTGGCACTTTAGGTATTTTGGGTGTTTCCTATACCCTCTGTTTTCCCAGGTTTTTGCTTGATTGCCTTACTCTTTTCTTCTCCCAAAGAACATGTTATCGAAGGCAATGTATCTACTCCACTCTGTCTGCTGGCACCTTTCCTTCTCATCATTCACGACAGCACTTTCAAACTCCAGTAGTATTTTTTCAGAGCAACACATGAACTTTTCATTGACTGAAGGTCAAAACTGACTTGGAGAACAGATGGAGTGTGGAAAGATGAACCTTTGCCACCCACTGAGCATTAACACCTGCTTATTTGTTGCATCTGACCACTGCAGCTTAGAGGCTCCTGAAAATTTTACCCAAGTGATTTAGGACTTGCTTTTGGACTGAGTGCAAATGCTTTTTGTGAAAGAGGTGTTGTTTTTACCTTTTTACTTAGGCTGCACATTCTGTGGGCTTGGGGTGGCAATTAACTCCACATGGTTAGACTCTAAAAGAGGGACTACGATTTTGTTGAGATGCTGCTGCAATAAAATGAAAAAAGAGCAACACTGAGATGGCACTGAATGCAAAGTGTGAATGTTTCAAAAAGACAGATAGATTTAGGATTTCAGCTAATTTCATACAACGAGGTGTTTATTCCCCCTTGAGCCCAGTTGCACATAGCATAGTTTTCTTTGGGGGTTCCAGAGAATGTAGAATAAGAATAGTTTTTCTCCATCCCACCAACTCCAAGTGAAGGCATTTCAGCCACATAATCAGTGGGGAAACTATTGACCCTTTCTGATCTGCCTTCTGTTTGTGGTCAGATACCTGTGTTCTTGTTGTTCTGCAGTAGCTGTCTGAAAGATGCTTACTGGGGAGTGATGTGACTAAATCAGGAGTTATTCCTGTGTTTTACAAGACTGGCCCCTGGATTTGGGTGCTTGTATTTAGAGTAGCTGCCAACTACATTTCAGTGAGAAAATTAGACAGTCATTCATTAAACTGCTCTAGATCARGAAACAGAAAAATGGTATTACGTAGCATGAAAAATACAGTGAATGAATAGGTGGTTTGCTTCTACTAGCTGAATCTTAGCAGAATATGTGATAGATTTATACTTGTTACTGTGTGTTTAAAATTAGAAGCATGCTTTTTAACTTTATGGAACATAGTTTATTGGCCTGATCCAAGGTCTATTGGCATGGGGAGTCCTGCTTACTTTCTTTAGCTTGCCTTGTGCCCTTAAGGATAAAACCCAAGAAGAGTAATTACGAGAACCATTATGTTGTGGATATGATTCCTAAATACTGTGTAATGAAGTTCTAAACAATAAAAATGGAAAACAACGTGTTCATACATTTTTTTTTTGGCTATTTCTCAAGTTAAGAATGTGCTGTGTATCCTTGTTGAAATCCAGAAGGGTGTACAAGCCAGAAGAGAACTTGTCTGTTGTTCAGAAAACTAATCTTCTTTATTCCACATGTATCCTAAATGATTTTAAACAACTGTCCCAAATCATAAAAAGCTAGCAAGATCTGATCATAAYGAGACGTTTCTAACCTTATTTCAGATTATGTGAGATTATGACTCTCCGAGAATATAACCAACCTTCCTTTCCGGTTTTCTGCAGGTTGAGAGACAGCAATTATAAAAACATGCATCGAAGGCACACAACCCTTCGGGAGAAGGGCCGGAGGCAGGCCATCCGGGGCCCAGCCTACATGTTCAATGAGAAAGGCACCAGCCTGACTGCAGAAGAGGAACGCTTTCTCGATTCTGCGGAATATGGCAATATTCCTGTTGTGCGAAAAATGCTGGAGGAATCCAAAACCTTGAACTTTAATTGTGTTGATTATATGGGACAAAATGCCCTACAGTTAGCTGTAGGGAATGAGCATCTGGAGGTGACAGAGCTCCTCCTCAAAAAAGAGAATCTCGCTCGAGTTGGAGATGCGCTTTTGTTGGCCATCAGTAAAGGATACGTGCGCATTGTAGAAGCAATATTGAACCATCCAGCCTTTGCACAAGGACAGCGTCTCACACTCAGCCCCCTTGAGCAGGAACTGAGAGATGATGATTTTTATGCCTACGATGAAGATGGAACTCGGTTCTCCCATGACATTACCCCTATCATACTTGCTGCCCACTGCCAGGAGTATGAAATTGTTCACATCTTACTTCTAAAAGGTGCGCGGATTGAAAGGCCACATGACTATTTTTGCAAGTGCAATGAATGTATTGAGAAGCAGAGGAAAGATTCCTTTAGTCACTCTCGATCGAGAATGAATGCCTACAAAGGATTAGCCAGTGCTGCTTATTTGTCTCTTTCCAGTGAAGACCCTGTCCTTACTGCTTTAGAGCTAAGCAATGAATTGGCCAGACTAGCCAACATTGAAACTGAATTTAAGGTAATTTACCACTGTGCCTTTTTCCTTGGGCTGAATGTGTTCAGGGTACTGTGTTCTACATGTTTGATCAAGTCTTGGTTTGCCGTTTGACGGGGTGGGGGAGGAAACAGAAGCTACAGAAACTGCCAGATGTGTTAACTACACATAGATTCAGATCACTGTGCATTCTCCAGTTAATAAATATTTGGAACTGAATATTGCTTATTATAGCAGAGCCACCCTTACTCGGAGTTTTTATGTTGCACACTGTGATTGCTTAGAATCTCTAGTTTGCAGCAAGAATAAAAATGAGATTATTACAAAAATGGAGATCATTTTTTGTAAGACAGGTAAGTTTTTTTTTTAATTGAGCAATCTATTTTAGAGGCAGAGATTTAGAGGTTGGTTTAATGGCTTAAGAATCCAGTACATCTAGTTCTGTTACAATGATAAAAGGTATAAATTAAGCAATTTTGGTTCTCTGTAAAATAATTTAAATTGCATTGCATCTTAATGGTTTGGTACTGCATCTGTGTATGACGAATTTCCTGAAAAAGGAGGAGAGAAATGATCAAGAGATTGTTATGAAGTTTATCATTATGCCAAACATAAAAGTGGAACTTGCAGAACTCTCTTACAAGTTATTCAAGATTTCCATTATCATAATGAGTTTGTAAATGTCCAATGTCATTTGCATTATTTCTCTAAGTCATTTACATGACATAAATAGCATTGTCTCCCTTTCTAAAATAAATTAGTCRTGAAAAAAACTCATTTTCAGTGGCTCAGTCATCAACATAAGACTGTTTTCTGACTTACGACTATTGTGCAGCTACAATCACTATCAGTGACACTGGGGTAATAAAATCTATGTTGTGAGTAAACTGGGGTAGGACGCCTGCCAGGAATCCATTATTTTTAATTTAGAAAACTATTCAAGTGTTAAAGCATCCATTTCAGGATTTGTAGCTATATGTTTTCCAATTTAAAAGTGAGAAGAAAACACATTCTCAGGCTATTGTCTTTGAAACCCTGTAGTAAGTCTCTAACAGGAAAAAACACCCAAACCAGTGAGGTCTTTTGGCAATAAAATTAGGGCAAAATCTTGCAAACTCTTTTCACAATGTGAATCAGAATTGCAAGGACACAATAATTTAAAAGGGAGTTTTAACTTGCATGGCATTCAGTCCTAGTGAAGCAACCTCTTTGGGTTCAGGGAATCTGGCTGCTTGAGTGAGGGTTACTCCAGTGTGAAAGCACCCTGGGCTCACATCCACAGTTAACAACATTAATATCTCATTAATGTTCCAGCTTCTTTTCAGTAGAAAAATATATATTGTGCGGAGCACGAGCAGCCTCAGTGTTGCATGCCTGTCAGTTCTGATAAAATCTATGTCTACCAGAATCCTTCCTTTTGTTCATAGAGCTGCCAGCATGGTCTAGACTGGCACTGGCAGGTACACGAATCCTCCAGAAGCAAACAGGCAATCAAATGTTAAATAGTCTCATGGTGGTTATATCTCCCCAGCCCTGGCAAATGGATGCAGGTAAATCAATGCTGGAAAAATCATTAGAAACCCTTTGCCAAATTATTGTATTTCCAGGAAGGCTTTCCAATTTCATTGCCCTATTGGAAGGTTCTGTGCCAGACACATCTATGTATGTTAGTGAAGTACCTCAGAAGTACACGTACCACTAGTTTACTTCAAAGTTGTCATGTTCTTTGGTATATTAATACTTCCAGAAATAAGAAACATCTTAAGATTATAATGTATTCTCACTGTAGGAAAAAATCAGATGTATGTATTTATGCAAAAATATTTAACCTTATTAACATAATCAGTGTGATGTGGAATAGGGTATTAATAAAACTGTAGGATTTTTTTCACAGAACATGACATTTTGAGAATTCATTTCTAGAAAAGAATGCAATTGCTGAAAATGTATTTAAGGAGTCCACAAGTAATGAAAATTTATGAAATCAGACAAGCTCCAGAGGACTTTTTTTTTTTTTTTTGTGCCTTAAAATAATACTTTCCCCAACTTTTTACTTTTTCTTGCTAAAGTTCTGTAATTACCATTGGTGCTTAACAGATTTATAAAATTATCACTTGGGATTATTTCAGAATAGTTATTTATATGCAATCTTAGCAATGCAGTTTTCAGGAGGTACAAAAAGTCCTTGAAATGGAAGGACACGAGTAAGATTTTAATAATGTAGGTGGACAAATAGTAATTAAGGGTTAGATAACCCACCTCTGAAGAAGCTCCTAGCAAGACCTAATTAAAATATAAATGCAGTGCCTCTCACCTGCTGCTTGCTGCCCTAAATCTTTTATGCAATAGCACTGTTCAGCACATCAGACTGAGGAGCCAGTACATGCACTATGTTTTTAGAGAACATGAAATTTTTAGGTGAGTTGCCTCTTTGTACAGATATGAAAGGTGAAACAAAACAGCGACGTGAACCACTTTAAAGGAGGGAAGTTCATTAGCAGTGGCTGGCCACAGTTTGAGAGAGACTCCAATGAAGACTTCTAGGTGAAAATCATTTTACCCATTCTTTTTTACAGCAGCAGGAGCTGAATAGATTGTTCTCACCCTAAATTGCTAAGATTCAGTCATACCCTGCAGTTCTTACAAAATGTCTTTGCATAAGCATCGCACATCACAAAGTAGTATGGGTGTGTTATAAAGGTGAAAATGGGAGTCTGGACATATGCTAGATCACACTGTTGGCCTTCAGCAGCCTTTCTGTTGACTGATCAATAGGTCTTTAATAGCAAGAGTAGATGTTCTGGCTATCAGTCTGGGGTGGATATACTGCCCTATTGAACTCCTTTCTTGATGTGTTGGTTTTGGCTCAAAAGCAAGGTCAAGACAGTCAGCTACTATGTGGCTTCCCACCTGCTGAAGAGAATAATAAGAGTGGAGGCTTGGAGCTGGAAGAAAGAGGGAAGCTGTCAGAGCCGATCAATGCTGATGGTTTTACTGGAGCAGATACTCTATTGGGGTAAATCAGTGATTTTTCACTGAGTCTAAGATGAGGATCCGTCCCAGTGTTTAGAACAAATGTCTAGTTTGGATCAATGTTGCTGTGCCATTATTTCAAGCAAATGTCAGCTTTTGCAGTGCTTATTGATGAGAGGTGGAGAAAAGTAGACTAATGTTACGTTCACATAGAAATAATTTCATTTTTTCCCTTAAATTCTCTAGTGTCAAAGTCTTGCAAAAAAGTTTTCTTATTAACAGAAGAAAACAAATTTCTTTGAAAGATGTAGTTCGGGAGTCTAAAAATAAACAATCCAACCCAAAAAATCCCCCTTCCCCAAAATAAGATGAAAAATATTGAACTGGTTGTTTCTACTGAAAATACTATCAATGTGATTGCACTAAATGTCCTGGCAATTAGCCTAGAAATGGGATGGATAGGAAACCCCTCAGAGGYGGATTCTTGAAATTTCAGAAGTACATGTAAGAGTCACTGTACATGTTTGCAGGTCTTTATGTAATGACAACCTTCCATAGTGGAGGAAGCCCAAGTTGAAAAAACAACCTTAACTCAGTGCTTTGCCATCTTTGTATATCCCATTTGAAAGCTCAAAATTAAGAACCGGTTCATGACTTTCTCGTTCTTTCCAGTTTTCATTTTGTGTTTTAAAAAAAATAAATCAACATCCACTGGAGCAAGGGCAATACATATCAGGTGCCTGGTTTAGTCCACTGGATTAAGCCCTTGGTCTGTATTGCCCTTGGAAAGAGAGAGAAGGAGAGGGGATCCTTCCTCCCCTTGGGGACTAGAGGGATCCTAGCTCTGCTAGGCTGAAGTTATTTGTTTTCTCCCTCAAAACAGCTTCATATTTTAATCACTGGCCTAACGGCTGTTTTCCACCCTTCATGGAAAACTACAAAGCACGTTAATTTTGTCCTATATTTCTGTTTTAATTTTACTTTTGATTTTTAATTGAAATAAACGCCTTGGTTTCCCACCCAGTTATGCCTGCAGTCTGCAGAAGCATGGTCACTAATGAAATGCCATCTTGGAATTTAGGCAAATTATAGCTTAATACCTCCCAATCAGTTTGTATATATTTCATATTGTGTTAAGATACTTTACAGCTTCGAAGCAGAGCTGAGTGTTAAACACAGCTGACTAAAAGGAGATGTTAAGCATCTGAAGCTACTGGGCCATGCTATGCTTTTACTCAAATTGAAAAAAATCTGTGTACCCTCCCATTTCTTTCAAAGTTGGCAGACCCTGGGCCTGAGTCATAAAGCAAATAATCCTTCTCTCATCTACCAGTATATTCTGTTTGTTTGGCTCATGCAAGTAAGCTTGATGTCATTTCCAGTGTGAATAACATAGCCAGGATTTGTCCATATGAACAAGTCATCACCCATGAGCCAGGCTGATGAGAGTTGCTCTCCTCTTTGGTCCAGAGAAATCAATCTTCCTCATGTCACCTTGGTGTGAAACCGTATGCAGATGTCTTCACAGTTACCAGCTGTCCTCAGCCAGGTGACTCATTTCTAAGCCTGGAATATTAAAAGCAGAGTCAACAGAATCATTTTTATATGTCCATTGAACCCCTTAGGAGATTACATTTCTAGCAGTCTACAGGAAATGCCCTTGCAACTGTCTTTAACAGCAGCATTAGGCTTAATATTACAATACACGTCCTGGAAACAATGAGTAAAATGCAGAGTAATAGCTCTGTTTACTCTTTTTTAAAGCTGCGACTGTGCATTCCTGTTTCTAGTGAGATCCCACTCTGCACCCAGGTCTGTTTTACAGCCTTGCACGCTCTCAAATTAGACTACATGCTTGTGTATGTCAGGAAACATCCTTGTGATGAAGACTATCAGCCAATTCATTCCATTTAGCAATCCAGACAAATTAAATTATAGAATTGCAAAGGAAGCTATGAAAAGATCTCACCAACCATAAGTGGTAAATAAGATCTCGGCTCCTGTTGATTAAAATGTTACTGAAGACATGATCAAAACCACCACCTGGAAGACATATGGTGCGTGGTCTTTGTTTATCAATCCTACCAACATTGTCAGTCCATTTACTACAGTGTAACGTGTTTTGTTTCTAAATTATATGCCTCTTGCTGTCACTTTTCTTTTAACTGTTGTCCTTTCCCTAAGAAAACATTGGGATCCAAAAGCAGACCCTGGATGTGAGCGTGCTCTTGTGTGCAGGTGAGCACCATGTCCGGGCTGCTATGCTATTTGTGGGGAGTGATGGCTTGTGTGGCAGCAAGTCAAGCGTGTAGATGCCTTCAGAGAGATGCCTGCTAGGAACTGCTTGTTGTTTTGTTGGGAATGCAGTGACGTAAAACAGCTGAGGCTCAAATCCCTAAATTCTCATGATCCTGAAAGACTGGCAAAACAGCCCTGGAGACTCAATGACTTGGATCTGTTAGGGATGATCTGGCGTTCCTGCAGCACAGCTCTTGCGCCAGTAAGTCAACCCCACCTTTTTTTTACCTAAATATAAATTGTTAACTTCACAGGATGTGCTTGGCCTAAACTTCTTAAGAGAAATGACCCTGTAAATTTTCTCAGTATTTCTGGCTTTATCTCTGCAAATGAGGAATTGGGACCAGAWCCTGCACTTTGAGCATGACACTGTACTGCTGTTGCAAAGTAATAAGCACTGGCATATCCTGTTGTATCTTGATGAGAAGCTGCAGCTTCTTAGGGTTTGTGGCTCTGCAGCATTGAAGGAGACCTCCCAACCTCTTCATTTCTCAGGCCATCTGCAAATCATGGGCTTTGCTGAGGATAAATACATCAGAGATTGTAAACTGCTTCCTTTCCCCACATTGATTGCTAAACTTGGTGAAATTTGATTTAATGAAAGAAGTCTAACTCTTCAAATACAAAATAAATAGGGGGTTTTATTTTAAAATTTGTAAGAAAATAAGAGGGGATGGCAATATATATAGAGAAAATAAGATATAAATATTATGTGAAGGCCTAAGAAAACTTGGAAAGAAGAGCTGACTGCAAAAGTTGAACTCTGTGGTCCCGACTGGGAAATATTTTAGCATGAAAAATACATGCTGCATGGAGTTAAAAAAATCATTATTAGACTATTGCTTTTTGAAACGAGTGATAAAAAAATATTGGGAAGCAAAATAGTCGAAAGGGGAAATATTTTGTGAGAATGGAGGATAGCAGTGAACCTGAAAGAGAAAAATTCTTGAAAACCCTCAGGCTGTAAACCAGTAAGACTGCACTTAGAAACTCTGCTTCCTACCCAAACTGAACAAACTCTTAGATTTGTTTGCTCTCAGGACTGACTGATTGGAGGTAGCCTCTGAAACTCATCTCCCATTTAAAAAAAGTGATCATCGTGGGAACCTCCCTAAWTAGCCTCATGAACACTCTTGTAAATCAATCACTTAATTTTTCTGCTCTGACCCATACTTCCTTGAGTGATCCTTTTATCCCTTCATAATCTCTCGCCTCAACATACTCTCTAGCAGACATCTTGCTTCTGATCTGTTTGGGAACACCTTTTATGAGTCATATTTATTATTTCAGCAAGATGCTCTTTGAGGCTTTAGTGTTTTTATCTGGCCTTACTTCAGGTTTTAATTTAATTTTCCAGAATTTCTGTTCTTTTCTATTTTTTTCTTCCAGGCAGGACTTGTACTTTTTAAAAAGACCTCTTTTTACTTGTGCAACTTCCTTTTTTTCTGCTGTTTCACTTTGCTGGATTTTAGGAAGAGAAGACAGAAGGGAATTTCAGAAATCTGGCCTGGTAGGCAGAATATATTCACTCCCTTTTACTACTGTTTTTATTTTCTCCTGCATACGTATCATCAATCTTACCTAGTTCCTGTTTTGAAAATTAAGCATCACCATTGTAAATACTTTTGAGTGTATGAATGGTCATCATTCCCAAGCGATTGTCTCTCACACCAGGTCCTGTACACAGCTGTGAAGCAACTGCTATTTCTCCTCCCGTGAGTTTTCTGACAACCACTCCAAAAAGCAGCTGCTTGGGAGTGAAAACCACCTCTTCCCATTGCATCCCTTTCCTCTGCTACCTCTCGTGACTCTCGTTGCTAAATTTCTGACTGAGAGGGCAGGCCACTGGGTTATTCAGCTTTATCCCAAATTAATGCCTGATGACACTGGGCTTTGATGTGGCTGGGCCAGAACATTCCTTTCAGACCCTTTTTGTGTTGCAATTCATGTTCTAATTAGCTTCTCTGCTTCTCCTGTTGGCTCTGTGCCACTTCTGTACCTTTGGCATCTCTAAGGGACATCCCTGCTGCCTTTGAAGCCATCTTGGCATTCAAAGTCAAAAGGATGACTCACTTTTTGATTTTTTTAATCTGAACATGCATGATTGCTGAGAAAGGACAAAAATGTGTACGTTGCTAAATGCATTTACACTGCTAGTGCGAAGGCAAAAGAGTTTTACACTTCTGTAGAAACGATGAAAACTGCTGTCTCTAAAGATAGGCTAGTAATCTATAATCTTTTTTTTAAAGTTTTTTGGATATGAACTTTTCCAGGTCAGTCTTTAACGAGAACGTTATTTTTTCTTAGAGACAGGGTCAGGGATGTGGTTTGGTGTTTTTTTAGCCTTAAAAAAGAACTGTTTGTTCTTTTTTTTTCCCTCTCACCTAAAAGACAATTTTCTCTACTGCCTTGAAAACATGTGTGTTTAGAAGCTACAATTCTTTTTTTCAGTTTTCACTTGTGCAAAGCAAACGCATAAGCAGGTACAACCGATTACCCAACACGTAATACAGGAAAAAATCAAGTCCCAGTAAAGCAGGAAAACAAATTTCCTACTATTAAAATTTTAACTTACTGTTGGAACAAATTAGGTATTACAATAAGGGAGGAAATAAAAAATTATTGTGGAAATAGCTTGGGAGAAGGAGAATATATTTAAGCCTTGTAGTGAAATTTGTGTTTGGCTCACTGAGTGGGACTCACTCGGCACATGAGGAACTCATTCTCCATGCTGTTCTTTTTCAGAGACAAATCCACTAATAATAGATGCTACATTGGATTTGTCTTGAGAGATAAAATAATTAATTGCAGATATGTTTTGCATGGATGTGTAGCAGCGACTGTGGAAAATGGATGTAGAGAACCCTCCTGACCTTAAAAAAACCCCAGATTTGTGACTCTCGTATTGTTCTCTTTAAATATTTATAAATTAAGAAATTTCCTCTATATTTTGAGAGCTGTTATTGCAAGCGCTCTTTCTATGTCTGTTCTGTGATGAAATCATTTTCTGCCTGGCACATTGCCCAAGCAAAATGGTTTTAAAATGTTGCATGAGAAGAAAATCTCCAAAGCTTTTCAGAGTGGTTTAGAACTGATGCCAAAGCTGTGATGCCTGGAGCTGTCTTGAAAAAAATATATTCGTACCTGCGAATGTGAAGGTATGTTAACATCTGTCTATGTCTATTCACAGTAAAGCAGAGTAGTAGATGYTGTGATTCATAGTGAAAGGTATAACTCAGCCATGTACAACCCGCATCCGCACCTGGAAAAAATAAGATGGTTATTCATGAAAGTTGTGACTCTAGCGACAGCACTAGCCACTGAGCAGTCACATGAAATTGGATCCTGGCCACTGCCTACAAGGTCATTTAACCTACTTTATGGATGATTGAGTGACATTGTTGTTAAAATCTTCCAGCTAACTTTGGTCAAAAAAGAAAAAGAAAACCTCTTTAAAAGTTGACAAAATACTTTCTGCAGGAAAATGTTCTCTTCGCTTCCCCAGCGGAACAAGCCCATGTCTCTCTCTTGAAAGAGTGGAGGGGAAAAAAGATTCTTTCAACACATCAAATCAGAGACAATGCCTCAGTGTAAGAAAATTTAATATTTTAATTAATGCCTTAAGGGTTTTGCTCCCCTCAGAAAATTGTTTGGAGGAAACTTTTGGCATTTGGAGATGGCAAGACAGAAGCAACCCTGGAAATATTTGAATCTCAGAGAGTACAGCTGGGATACTTTTGTTTCCCGTGATGCTGCTGCAAATAAGACTTTTGGCAATGCCAGTTTGCACACCATCAGTGAAACGTTTATTCCCCTTTACAGCTCCTTGGGAAGTAATTTCTGGTCCTACTCAGTTAAGGATGAACARCATTGCAACTGCGGCACTTACTGTTTCCAGTTTGATTTCATGTAACAGCCCTAATACTAGAGCAGGATTCCAGTTTTGGTGAGCAACAGCCATGGTCATAAAAATATAAAATAACATGGAATCCCCTTATAATCATTAATGGAAGACAACAGGTGGATTCATGAATTGGGTGGGAAAAGGAGAGCAATGGAAATGGTTCACATAACAAAGCAGCACAGCAGCTGCCTCGACACCCTCAAGCATTTCAGAAGCGTTTTCATGTAGATAAGTTTTAAGCCAGACAATGCAACATTTTAACCAGGTAGAGAGATAAGTGCAAAATCTGGAACCAGTTGGAATTGAACATATTTCAGTTGCTTTAAGGTCATTTTGCTCCTGGGATTTCAGTGTTTCCTTACAAATAAGCAGCCCATCCTCCATCAAGAGTGCATTTCTGTCAAGATGCAAAATCCCTATTAATGGACACATTTTTAAGGGACCTGAAGGGCAGCAGTTGGTAAGGGTGGTGAGCAGAGTTAACTCCCTTACACATAAATAATCCTGGGAGGAATCTGTAGCAAGAGAGGGGAAAACCCAGCAACATTAATGTGTGTGTTCCTCCCCTGCCAGAAAAGTCTGATATTAAATTTCTGAATCTGAAGCTTCAACGCTCCAGTAAATGRGTTGCACCGGGGCTGTCAGTGTGCTTTCTCTCTGCATAAATGGCCGGCGACTTTTATTTTTCTTCCTCTTGTGGCCTGCTGTAGTGATTATATCAAGTCCAGATTTTCCATATAGTTCTTAAACCCTGGGTGTAATGAGGAATTTAGAAATTAATTTTTGTTATGTAAGGTGACTTTTATAAATTATTCTGAATTGCCAAGGTCTAGTGGCAACTAATTTTACTGAGCCATGATTTTTCAGGAAATGTATTTGTGTGTGTGACAGCTTACAGAGAGTAACTTGGAGCATATTGAATATATTTAGAAGAAAGGGTTTAAAGTTGAGAGATCTCCTTTTCATCCTTCTTGAACCTGAACTTTTGATAGCGAATAGAAGGGGAGAGTCATTCACCTTTGATACAGACAATCTCTGAATATTTTCTAGTCAGGGTGAAGCATAATAAAGCTTGTAACGTGTTAATCCGGAATGTAAAGTGTTTTGACCAAGTAGAAGGAAAAAAAACAACTGACATTTTGAGATAATTTGTGGTGTGTGGAAGGGATTTTTGTGAAGGCAAGGTTAAATATAGGGTTATATTAAATTAAAGTTGCTGTGATATAAAAGCAAGTGAAATAAGGTTAAATTAAATTAATATAGTGCCCATGTGTGTTGTGGAGTCATATACACCTCATACAGCTGACTAAAGGTCAGTAGTTAGCTGGTGTGAAGATTTAAGTGGCATTTGGGAGCTCTTTTAGTGAAAGTGATGCCGTGATACCTGTTCCTCACTCTGTTTCTGCTTCTCAGAGACAAGGAGTTAAGAAAATTGTTTGGTTTTAGAGATGACTGATTTTAGGAATTAAGATGATTTGCCTGCATTGTGTTAGTCTCTTGTGTGCAAGCACTACTCCTCTACAACAGCTTTTTGAGTACAGATGCTTAGAAGGATGAATCTATCAGTTATAATGACTGTCACAAACCCAGCAGACAGGCAACAAATAGTTTAGAAATACTTTCAAAATTTATTTAAACATAAAAACTTCAGCTTACCACAATGTCATTACTTTCACATTTTGTATTTTATAACAGTTTTAACATGGGAGAAAAGCCACAGTAGTTGGCAAAATCATGGCTCATTGGATCATCATATTCTCTTTGGATTTGTTGAAACCATGATTTCGTCCTCACCCTTTGAAAGGATTTTGTAAAGTGAAGCTGGTGGAGTAACCGGTGGGTCTGATCCAGGGCTGACCACCGCCCATGGATTCCTCTCTTTGTGCAAATGAGAAATAACGGATGGCATCTTGGATTAAGAGATCCGTCACAGCAGTTGTATCAGTAGGTAGGATTTATACTCTACCACAACCTTTCCCAATCATCTGGGCCATCCCACAGAAATTTACCTTTGTCTCTCCAGTCTCTACGCAATTAAGGGGAGACAAACTCCTCCCTGCCGCCTCTCGCTGTTCTGCCGCGTCCCAGCCCAGGTGCCAGGGGACTTTTTGCTTGTGCAGGCAGATGGAGCCAAACCGGCCGGGACTGTGCTCAGCCACGGCCCTCGCTGCCGCTCCRGAGAGGAGCAGCTCGCGTTTCTCTGCCAGGTTTGCTGCCAGCTGCTAGCAGCACTGTGATAAATAGGGGGAATGATTTGGCCAGTTGCCTGTGTTTAGTTAACAGTGGCAGAGTGTTTTCCTTTCTTACCTGCTAAGCATGCAAGACAAAATGAGTCCTGGTATTCAAACTGGTGTACCTACTGGATGGTAATGCAGAGAGGGCTCCTGCCACCTGCAGCTGGCTGTTTTGAAAGGAAAGACCCTTGGCCCTTTCCATCCTCGTCACTGGTTCCTCTGCAATGAGTACAGAGCTTGTATGACTTTGAGCTTGCCCTTCCTAGCACATTCACCATTCATCTTAGAGAGTTTTCTCAGAGCACTTACTGATATAAAATCACACAGCAAAACAATTACCCTGCCTCCTCCCCGCAGCAATAAATGGTGCCAAGAGGGGGTATACTCTAGAGCGCCAAAGGTGAAGACATTTTTCAGAAAGACAAAATCAAATTGTTGGTGAGGAAAACAGACAGAAAATGATGCTATCACTATTGCAGTATCAGTTCAATACAACATCAGTAAGCTTTGTGTTTAATTAGTAACACCAAATGCCCAAGCATACCAGCACTGTTTTTTAGGGAATAGTTAGGAGCCGGGCGGTTTATTATGAGCGAGATGACTGGTTTCCAAAGACTGCTGCTTATTATTCATGTTGGGCAAGGATATCTACTGGAACTACAAATGAGCATAATTAGGACTGTTGCTCTGGATAGAATAATAATACTAGATCAACAGATGAGAGGATGGAGTCAGGTACGTTTATCCAAGGCACTGTAGGGAATTAATATCGTATTAATGAATGTAAACGAAGTAACACATTCTGAGGATCTCAAGTCCAACATTAAAGAGGATGCAGATGGGAAGTGATTTAGTTTGTCCCTCATTGTGTTGTTAATTGTTGTTATTGTAGATAATTATAATGAACTCATCCTCACTGCATCTAGGCAGACTATCCACTGGATTGTGGATAAACAGGAATGGTATACAAACAATTTTACATTGCCACAAAATGGTGCTAGGTACTTTAGTGGCTATGGTTTTTTGGCATTTACATGATCAAAAATGGCAATTTCCTGGAATATAATTTGTTGCAGGGAACTTTACACCAGTGCAGCATGGAAATTGCTCATTACCAAGTGTGTCATTTCATTGTCACTATCCAAGCCCCAGGATTTGGACTCATTTCAGAACAGAGGAATGTAATTATACACTTTTTATATTCATATTTCTGCTTAAGAAAGTGCTGCAGCATCACTTCTAAGTCTGCTCTTCTTAGAGAGAGGATGATGTCCGTATGGTCAAGAGTGCTCTGTGTCAGGACTCTGCAGCTGGGATCACATTTTTCCGAAGTGCTCGGTTGCTGCTTAGGTGCTGTGGGGACCAGAATTTCATCCACTCTGATGCTTGTGCCTAGTTTTCCAAGGAGCTGTTGTTGCTGGACATCGGGAACTGTGGTAGTTGGCTGTTTGAGATCTGGAAGACATATGCTTATTTTAGTTATTGCTGTAAGTTGCATCATGGCTCTCAGTTAAGCYGGCATTCACTTGCAGGCTGGATTTAGGAGGAGTCTTTCTCCTGATATGCAGGTGCAGTTTGTATCCAAAATTCCCATGAGAGATGGGACTCATAGCACCTTTGACCAAATAAATATGTTCCCTAAGCAAGCTGAAAGTGCCAAATTTAGCTCAGCTTAGGGGATAAATGTAGCTGTGTTAAGCAAATAATTGCTTTAAATTTAAATCCATTATTTTCTCCCTGTTTTTCCCATCTGGTTTTCAGGAAACATAGGGGTTTCAAGCAGCTGAGCTGAAAAGAGCCACACAGTTGAAGGAGAGCCGCTAATGCATTTAGTGCAAGGAAACTRTTCAGTCTCAAATTGTATAGGAAATGTGGATCTTCCCCAGTGGAGCTTGTAACAGACAGATCAGGAATGTAATAAACATGGGAAAATGCCAGAGAGAAAAAGTATGGATAGCATGTGAAATGAGGAGCTTGGCCCAGAGGTAACTTTTGTGCTTTGATACATCTATCACATCAGAGCTGCAGATTTGCTGTCCGTCGTCTTGTGTGTAAGTGCTCTGCTGAAAGCAGAAAAGGTGACAAACAAAAGAAGTTAACCCCAACACTGCATTGGACTCCTGCCCTTGTGAAACGCATCTGGGGGTAAAAGAGAAATTCTTTCCGCATGACGATAAAAGTGAGGCTGAGATAAAGGTTCCTGTAATGCAAGGTGCATTTGTGTTTTTAAAAATATGAAAAGCCGTTTCTCAGTGTCATGTTCCCACACAAGGAGCAAGCAAATATTTGAAAATAATGGAGAGGATTGGGAGTCTTGCACTGCATCAGCATGAGCTTGGTTTTTGCTGCTGACATTAACAGATCCTAAACCCTTCTTCACCAGGAGAATTAGCAGAGTATTATTTTGAAATGTGTAGTTTGTATCTAATAAAGAGAAGCTGTTACAGGACACAGGGAGGCAGACCCTCTCCTTCACTGAATGTGTGTATTCCCTGCATTTTGCATGCCAAAGCATTTAGTTAATACCTCTGTATTGCCTGTCCTGTTTATGTGACATCCAGGGATTCAGTAGTTTATCTTCTGAAAACAGGTGTTTCAGCATAAACATTCAAATGAGCTTGGGAAAATCTACAAGAAGGTAAAAAAACACCTTTTAATTAGTTGAGGAATCAAAAGCATGTGGCTTACTTGTGACGTGGGTTTGAAAACCAGCTGAGATGATATGAAAGAGAAGTACATCAAACATCAAATGCCATCTTATGCTGAAAAGCTGCTCTGCCAACCTTGAGATATTAAATACTCTAATTTAAAAAAATTTTCAACCAACGTCATTTCTGTTCTAAGTGTATTTAAACATCTTCAGAGACTTGGAATAGGGTGTTAGTTCTATGCTGAATAGCACTGATGTTTCTGCACGCATGCATGCTACAGAGATGCTCGGTAATGGTACTTGACAGGAAGAAGGTGACATTGTGGGAAAGGAGTGGAGGAGATGGAGGTGTTCTTATGGCAACTTCTTAGATGCATATTAAAAAAAAAAGATTGTACTCTGTTCAGGGTGAGAACTTTAAATAAGTGAAGTAATCCACTAATTTCAGTGTAGAGAGAGTTCACAGGAAACTTATTCTAAATTTCAAATAGAAAAAATTCAATATAAGTAATAAAAAAAAGTGGAGAGTGGACTGATTCTGAAATTTCTTATGCTAGGGAATCCTATCCTTTCTGCTGCTTTTGACTGTTCCCACTTTAAAGCTCTTGGAACGTTATTGTTGAAGATTACACATATGCCTGGACCTGTGAAGGATGCTGTAAAAGCACAGTAACAAATTTTAAGGGATTTTCTAACTCCACCACAGAAATCATTAACACCATCTTGGCTAGCTTCTTTAAGGATTTGATATATCTACCAGTCAACAGGTATAAGATGAAATCCAAAGTCAGTGGTTTGATTTATTTCTTACTGCTCTATTCCCTTGTTGAAGGGATACGCTGTCTCAGAGATCAGCTTCTGCGGTGCATATGAAGAGATGACTTGCAGCTAGAAAGCCTAACTTGTTGAGGAGGAAAAAGAGGCACCAAAAAAAATTTCTTATGGTAAATCAGTCAATGCCACTGCCATTGAAATCCTTGTAATGATGCAAGGGATGTTATTTTCACGGCTCATTGGAAGCCACACAATTTTTGGTGCTCAGTCAAAGCATACTCTTGTTTTCTGGACTTCTTTGGCCAAAAATGATGTCAACACAGACTGTCTGCTTTGTCCTTGGGCTCTTTCATTGGACACATCTCTTGGTGTCTCCTGACACTCCCACACAGGATTTAAAATCACCCTTTGCCTGGAGGCACTGCCCCTCTGCTCCACCGTGCTGCAGCCTGGCACTCTTCAGAGAGCAAACAGTTGCCATGTCTGTCTTGGCTCCATTTAGAAAGGTCCAAATTGCTTGGAAAGCAACAGAAACACACTTCTGAAATGTCAGACTCTTGTATTTGAACAGATTGCTTATTATATTATGCTCACTGGAGGTGAAGAAGTCAAGGTCTGGATCACTGAAAAAACGAACCAGCGGCATCTGTTGCTACCTCCAGACATACCTAGCAACATGCACCCGAGTAGTGAAATGTTTCAAATAGGCACTTGGCTTTATTTTCAGAGACATGCCCACTGAATATGACACAGTACACCCAAGGCTCCAAAAAATCACTGATGTGCTGCCACTTAAGAAGCAAGAGAACATAAACCAACTTCATGTTGTGCTTTCTGGAAAATTAACTGTACCACCTTGGCATAGTCTATGCATGTAGGCATTTAGTCTGGAAACAATAGAAGTGCACTCAGCTGTATTCAAACATGTCAGCAGTTATGCGCACCGTCGACAGAGCTCTTTGGAAGGGGTGTTCAGTGCACTTCAGATGATAACGTGGTTACATGAGCAGGATCAGTGCAGGGTCCTTTCTTAGTGTCTCTTCTCATCGCCTTCACTCCCACAGGCCTTGTGCTTTTTTTCATTCCTAAACATATGGCCAGTCACAGACAGTGTAAATACCTAGAATGGAAACTGTCCAACAGCTTCTAAACTGGCCTGTGCATATTTCATGTGAAATCTAACTGGTAAATATTTATAAGCACTTTGAATATTTGATATGATGGTTTATTTAAAAATTTCATTTCGAATCTAGCATGTAATATTACTGGCTTTCTGCCCCCCTCCTTTCTCTCACCTTTGTTTTCTTTCTACAAGCGTTTTTATTTGGGGGAGTTTTCTGTTCATTTGTACAGAATTACTTCTCCATTTTATTTATTTTCTGCTCGTTCTCCTCAAAATGATAATCTAAGCAATGCAGTATTTCTCTCCATGATATGGAGTGATGTAGATTAAATACAAAGAGCCAAGAGCTTCAAGGCAACATAAAGAGAGGCTCTGTGCAGCATGCCTACAGCTTTCATTTGCACAGCAAATTTAATGCTACCCAGAAATGTCAGATTTACTGCCAAATACACAGCTCCTGCATTGCTCACAGACAGGAGGTTGGATTCAGCAGACTTGTGCCATGCATAGTATCTGTTAATGCACTGAGAGTACGCAGAGGCTTCCTGGTGCTATGATAGCCCCAGTCACAGATGCTGGACGTTCATGTCCATTAGTTCCAGAAGTCTTGGGTTTGTGTGGAAACCCTCAAACTCCAGTGGACCAGATTTATAAGACAGACAATATAGCATGGACAGAGCCCTTCRATATACAGCCATCATCCTGCGTCTGCTCCCCTTTTCCTCCATTTATTTGGCAAAAAAAAAAAAAAGTGCATTGATAAGCAACATTAGGTTGCTTTTTTTTTCTAGAAAAAGGTCTGTAGATTAAATCATTCTGAGCCGGATATGTGGTTATATATTCAAAGGGCAACTCATCTGTGATACTAGCTTTTCTAGTGAGCTCCTGAAGCTTTAGTATAAGCTAACAGAACAATTAGTTGTGTACAGGATAGCAGTAAAAATTGTGAAACTTGGAATTATCTCTGCTTAGAATATCTATTGATGGGTTGTGGTTCCTGTCCTGCTCTTTACAGATGTTATTTGGAAGCAATTATTAGAGTGAATTTAATTATATGTCCTAAATGGTGACATATGGAGTGATTTTCATGAATAGTGCACTTGTACAGGTTGTTCTGTATTTGTGTGTCATGCACCATGCTGTGGGTCTGTGGCCCTGTTTCCAGTAACAACTGTGCAGTGAATAATTGACAACAATAACAACCAAAAGTACTGCAAGCTGATTGACAAACTTATCCCACTTCAAAATTCCTGAAGCCCAAAAGATTGCTTCAGTGTATTGAAACACATCCTTGCAAGTATTTTATTGGCATCAGCAGGACTTAAACATAAACCCAAGCATGTTCCTGAGCCTGGGACTGGGAAGGCAGAAGGCTCAGAAGCAATTTTGAGGGAGCTGGAGGATGTTTGTAGTTGCATATAAAGTGGTTTGATCCTCTTAGTTTCTGAACCATTGGCCCCACTTCCGTTTCTGATGAAAGCTCATCTGCACCGGGGGGTTCAGCAGATCTCAGACCTGCTCACTATATGTTGCAGCATCGGGGTCAGACTTCTCCGTGTGCCATCCAAAACACACCTGCAATGCTGGCATTTCAGAGGTAGGCTCCCATGGATGAAGAAGTTCCTTTTCAATCCTTGACTGTGATCGCTTTTGAAATAGTTATTTTTTTCATTAACTAGCTAAGATAGGTTGCTGGTCTTACTTTTTCTCATTTCATTTAACTTTTTACTCAGACTGTATCCCTCTGACCTGAAACAGCTCTTTTCTGAAGAAATCTGGGTGGTTTTGAACAGATGTGGAGACATGACAGAATTCATTTAGAACATAATCAACAGATAATAATAGGGTAATCACAGAAATTGCAGTGAATGACAAGTACCATCAGCCTTTTCAAAACGGCAAAATTAGACATTTTTAACTCCACATGCACAACAGTGTTAGAAGAAGCAGGAAATGACTAATTTGGAATCCTTTTATTATGTTCTAGTTTTTAAAAAATGATATTGTAACATTCTTAAGCATTATCCTGATCCTTCTCTGCTCACTGTCTCTACAGGAAATAAAATATTGTTCTGTGTGTTATTTGAAGCAGACTGGCTCTCTTGTGTACTTAGTTGTATCCTTCATCTTCCTCCCTGAGGCTTGAGAGCGCTCAGCTTGTCAGGATGAGGCCCCAGCATCCCTCATGTATGATTTGCAGTTTTCATTATTGTAAAGATCCATCTGTTTTATGAAACTCATACTCCTCAGACTTCTACAATGTCGTAGCTAATCGGAGTACTCGGGAAGGTTTGGGTTATTGTCATTGACTGTGTATGTTTTTGCAACGCTGCCGAGAGGACTGAGCTGGATTTTGTGTCTCCAGCTGTGAGTTTCTTCTTGCGGTGGGAAGGAGGACGCCCACTTGCAGCCCACTGCCTGGCCAGGCTTGCAACCAGGATGGTTCCCCCCAGAAACGTATTTAGACCGGGAGGGCCATGAAGTGCCTGGTTTGGGGGTCAAACCCAGCTGGCAGAGGCAGTGGTGAAGCGGGGACTGGTCCTTTGCACCCCAAGACACAGTGGCCGTCTGCCCCTCTGTCTCCTGGCAGAGTCACCAGGAGTCCTCAGGGCTCTGATCTTCAAAAACCTCGGTGTAACAAAAAATAACTGGAAACGCGTTCTGGTTCTCCTCCACCTCTTCCTCCTGACCCTTCCACCTCTCGCTAACCCTTGCCCTGGGGCTGCAGCCTTCTGTCCTATGCAAAAACGAGCCCCACCACTGTCACAGCACTCCTTTGTGCAGGGTATGCAGGATCTCAGATGCTTCCAAATGCGTGAAACACAGGCAATTTATACAGCACTGGCACATACACCAATATAGCTTGCATGCTGCTTGTAAATCTTCTTGGCTTTCTTGAGTTTTTTACCGTGCGTCATGACTTGCAATTCAGTATTTTATATGCAGGTAGGTCATTTCTGCATGCGTCATCAAAGCTACGCTATGCAAGCCAGGGTCAGGAGAAGCATGGCTGTCAGTCCCCTGCTAATCTCAGTTTTTAGTAAAGGTACCTTCAATAACCTGTGCTCGCAAAAAGAAAGACACTGACTTCAGGAGAGTCACCGAGTGGCTGTGTTCTCACCATCAGACTGAAAAGGATTTTCTGTGCTGACTGTGAGCATTAACAAAGCCAGAATAAAGATGACAAATGCTTTTGTAAAAGGGATCATCAGAAGACACAGCAGGTTCAGTGATCATTGAGGCTTGTCTTAACACATGAGCAATGTCTCCTGAGAGCAGAAAGCTGCTCTCCTGCCTGGTTGCAGATTGGCTGGAAGGCACTTTATTTTATTTTATTTTATTTTATTTTATTTTATTTTATTTTATTTTTATTTTATTTTATTCTCTATACAGCCTGTATCTTGGATAGATTGTGTTGCTGCTTGCGTCTACTTAAAAATTGGAGTAAATAATTTTGAACAGAAAAATCATTCATAGTCTTTGCAAATGTACAGAACCAGTAAAAACATCAGGCTTGGAGATGTGAATAAAGCTGGGTCTTGATGGAGTTTGCCAGCTGGGAGCCTGCCATTTACAGTTGCTTTAGAAGCACTTTCCTTGTTGCTAACTAAACTGCTTTCCTTAAAGAAAGCAGAAGAGGAAAAATAATCTGAGCTAATACATACTAGTTGTTCAGATGATGTGGAAATGGTGATGAGAATTACCTAAAATGTGCTGGCTAAGAGATAAGCTTGTGAACTTTGCAAACAATACATACAGAATGGTATTAAAGCTTAGCAGAGTTCTCACCCTTGTTTTTTTTAAACCTGCTGGGCTAATTACGTGTCTCCATTACCTGTGGCAGCTAAGTATTTCATTCCCAGCCCACATCTATTTTCAGATCTATCTATATTTGCTGTCCTTCGCAATTCCTGCAGTTATTTCCAGACTGATATTTTTGTTTGGGCATCTATTCTCTCAGTGAACAGACAAGCTTTCTATTTATTGAAATTCGTCTTGGTATGGTGAAGATTAAAGCACAGAATTGATTAGAGAGGAGCGCTTTGAATCCATAAAGTACAATCTGTCTTTCATTTACATTTCAGACCTTACTTCACCCCATATTTGATAACATTCACTCTACAAACCCTATCTCCACAAAATACTTAGGTACTAGATTTAGATGCAAATGTAAAATCATTTTCTGCCTGAACCTTGAGGACATCTTAAATCTTAGTGCACTAAATTGGCACGTTTATAGAAGTCTCGGTGCCCCAGTTTCTGCAGTGGGGCATGCACCTGCTCTACGAGAGATAAACACCTGCTTGTTGTTACATTATGTCTCCTTTTAATGAAGATTTGAAGTTCTTGCTATCTCCATTTATGAACACCCCAATTAGAACATGCGGTCTGATTACAGCACTCAAGGAGGAAAAGGGAAACCCAGATTTCAACCTTTTTGCCAGACAAGAGGATGTAAACATACAAGCTCCACCTTGCAGAAGGTCTCACCACTGATATACAGGCTATTCCCCAGCTCTCCTCCTCAGCCCCTTCTCCTAAAGACCCATCAGAAATGGCATCTCCCCGTTTCTGCGAGAATGCTCTAATCCCAGCCCTGAAGGGCTTTCTGGTTCCCTGCGACTGTTGAATTTTTCTTTGCTGAGTGAAACAGCTCTTCATAGCCCTCAGCATACAGGACAGCATAGTAAGCAAAGTTGGGACACACACACACACACACACACACTAGAAGCAACCTCAAACCTATGACAAAGTCATTGAACCAACTCATTTAAAAAATATTCATTATCAAGAGCATCTCAGTTCTGAAGGGGAAAAACTGTTCAAAGAAATTTAGCCACCTCTAATAACACCATATTTTAGACAGTGCTGTTCTACCTAATTAATGAATGTTTGCCCAGTGCTTTGAGATCTTTGCCTAACAAGGAAGGCTAATATCTTGCTATGTGTAAATGTTAGAATTAATAATTTAGAAAATATAGGAGTACAAAGCCAGGTTACTCTTATCATTTCATCAAAGCCAGGTTTAACTATCTTCTTTTTTTGGCTGCTTGCTTAATTAGATAAGCTACTGAATTTAATTAACTCATCAAACCTAATTTGAAAAGATCTCTCAAGTCAGTAAGAGCTTGTCTTATGCTTATTATTTCTATTTGTTGCATCGAGTCTTTAATAACACCATTTTGTTAGGATATTAATGGTAGCCTTAATTGTGTTCTAATTTACTGCATTTACTCAGATGGTGGCATTTTCCTCATTTTTTTAAGTGTCAGCATGTGAAAATCAATCACAATTTAATTTAAGGCAGTGAAATTGTTCTTCTAGCCCTCTATCAAGTCAGCTACATACTATCTCTTCTCCCATAAGTGTAATTTGGGTTTGCAAGGTGAAATTATTTCATAGGAAATTACATTGAGTTTCTGAAGTCCCATTTCCTGGAGAAGTGTTATGACAAAAATTATCCTCTGGATGCTCTTTGGGGACTGTTTAACCAAATTGTTAGGTAATAAATTTGAAACTGAAATTGGTATTTCAACTATATAATTCATTTGAACACATCTGTGTGTGATGCTACAGCTTGTCATACCAGACTGAAACTCCTTGAAAGTTACTAAAGAAAGAATTACTAGTGAAGAATCTAAATTGTAACATTTGCTGTAAATTCTAACCAGTTAGCAGGACCTTTGTTTGGCCATCTTTTCACATTCCTAGAAGATATGCCACACAGAGAGGAGAGGTGAAGCCATTCCTTAAAATCAGAATTTCCCTATAAATTATTTACTTGTTGTTCTGTAAAATATGTTCTATTGTAATGTAAACTATGTTGCTGATTAAACATTGCTAATTAATTCTGGACTAGTTAATGTATATTTGTGAAAAGTTAGCTACGTCCTGGGTGAAATCAAGTGCTTTCTTACTACTCCAGCCAGTAGTTTTGCAGAAGTAACCTTGCTCACAATTGCGCGCTCTTGCTTTTTTTGTTTGTTTGTTTGAGGTGTGCTTTGAAATGCACAATTAAATAACTCGTGTTTCTCTGTTTTCCCTTAGAACGACTATAGGAAGCTATCTATGCAATGCAAGGACTTTGTCGTGGGGGTGCTGGACCTGTGCAGAGACACCGAAGAAGTAGAGGCGATTCTCAATGGAGATGTGAACATACACCTGTGCCCTGAGCACCACCGGCCAAGTCTGAGCAGGATTAAACTTGCTATTAAATACGAGGTCAAAAAGGTAAGCTATTTCTTGGGGTCCCTGGTGGATACATCTTCACATCTAAATTATGCTTCTTTGATGTCACCTGGAAAATAATAAATGAAAGATAGATTTCAGTGGGACCAGGAATTGCAGCGTTTTATGGCATGATTTGCATTTTCTCACATACTTTAGTGTGGAGAAGGATATTTGCAAGGGACTCATTACAGCAGGTATGGCATTTATTTTCAAGTGATAGACATGAATGTATAGATGGCACAAGGGACCGCCCATAGTGCACAGTGCTTCTTATGCAGGTCATGACTATGAATCTGTGAAGACTTCAGCAGGGACCAAAAGTTGTTACCATACCAAACTGAGGGTCTTCTTCCCTTCACTGTGATTTACATGAAGGTAAGGGATAAACCTAGCAGATGCTGTGGCATCTTTGGCCACAAATTATAAAAGCAGAGAATTTAATCCAGCTCCTCAGCATTCCCCAACCATCTGTCTTTCCTTCAAACTAGATCTTCTGCTTAGACTGAGGAAATAGCTGGACTCTGCAGCCTGATTGAAGTCAGCAGACCAAGTCTCCAGTCTCACCTGTCTGCTCTCACATACTCCCTGACCACTCAGCTCTGATTCAATCTCCTTTTAGGCTCCAAAGCCACTTGTAACCATCAAAAATGTTACCTTTTCTGTAATGTTACAGAAAGAACATATACAAAAAGTAGCAATTTTGTCATAGTCAAGACCCTTTACTGCAGTGCGATGGAAAGTGGAATTTAAATTTTAAAACAAGAAGTTTTGTAATTTTTATTCAGAATTAGATCAAAACCTCAAAAATCAATTTCCAATTAACTTGGAATTTTGATTTTTTTGAAAGCATGTGAAAGTAGATAAACATTGATAAAAAGTGATAGATTCCCAGCTTCCACTCTCCTAAAGCTCCAGAGCCGTATTCTAAGAGTTCAGATTTCCACCAAATCTACAAAACAGAAGGCAATTGTATATTTTAAGGAAAAACATGAAGACTGAATGACTTTTAGAAGTATTTTAAACAAACATTCATCTTTACGGAAGTATGTTCTGTGAATGGAAAATTTGATTCTGGCAAATCCTAGGCCTGGGTGGTCCCAATTAATTGCTCCTACAATATGCATTGATGGAAACTGGGCTCCTGCTACGGGACTTGGGGAGTGTTCCAAATTTTCAAGCTAACATCTGCTCTCTCTTTCCCCTCCCAAACCTACCACCTGTTTCAGTTTGCCTCTTGACTGTGTCACTGTGCTGGCCAGAGGTCTTTTCCTGTTATGAAAGCCATTAATTAAAAAGAATCTTAAAACTCCTATTTGAAATGAATTGCTTTCATGCAGGAGCACATGGTATGGAGCCAAATATTTCCTCCTAGGTTGTTGTGTCTCTGCATCATTCCATCACCAAAACTGAGCATAACATCTCAGTTCACTCTTAGTTAGGTGACTTTCAAGAAGCTGGGTCAAGTTCAGTTATTGAAGCTGTTGCTTTGGTAACAGGAGGCCAAGCTTGCTCTGGTGCTCTTTCAGAAAATGAACTCATCTGAAAGACACTGACAGCACCTCATCAGGGAATAGTCCCCAGCGACCTATGGTCTGAGAATTATCATGAATTTGGTCAGAACCTCAAGCCTTTTCAATGTATGAAGTCTTCTGCACTATTCTGCTTGTTTGTTCTTCTAAATATTTGTGTCATCCTTTAGATACCAAGACCATTAGCCGGAGCTAAATTGCTGTTAGTTATTGTGCTGCTTTGAGCACATTCATCCTAGCGCTTAGTCGGTTTCGGAGGAACATTTCCTCCATTTCTTACATTGTATATATGTGCACCTTTTCATAATGCATGAAGACTGACCTAAAGCATTTGTGGTAGGTCATATATAGTTGATCTTTTTATGTATAAATATCTTCTTATGCCCAGGAAAGCTGAGCATCCTTTCTGGATCACAGCAACCTGTTGCTTACCGATAATAACTGTTAAACTAATTGCAGAACATAAACATGAGCATTCGTCAACCTCATGTTGACTCTCAGGTTAGCACTTTTCAGAATATTCTTTTCAGCAGGCAGTATAAGTCTATGTGTAAGGTGAACATTTAACTGCTAACTCGAAAGTAAGATAGTTCCATTTGTGGGAGGCAGAGACACATCCAGATAAATGGCTTTGGTTATTGGCAGTGACTTATGATAATAGACTGATATTTATCACACTTGCTGAACAAAGAGATTGTGTTATGGTAACACAGTAATGATTTCCTTAAGAGGCAATACATTTCAGGTACAAGTTTTTTATCCAGCTGAGAGATATTTAGGTTTAGGTATACAAACCCTGGGCTTTGAAATCTATTTTCATTTTAAGAACATCCTATAATAGAGGGGTGAGATGGAGAATGAATTATTATACATATTTAATAAATCAATTCTTGGACAGATTCTGTAAATTTCAAGTCACTTTTTCGAAGCTAATGCAATGACTCATAGGCGTAAGCGAGATCGCATCTGGCCCTCCGAGTGCGAAAGGCAGACCGAGGCAGGCGCGCCATTTGACTTCCCACCCACAGCGCCCAAACCCCCAAGCCCCATCACTTGGTCTGACGGTACTGCCTGCCCAGGCCAAGTCCGGGTGCTGAGATGTGGGTGGCTGTAACTCACCCAGAAACAGTCCCAGGGACTTGGAGACCTTTCCAGTTTTTTAACCGCACTCTGGGACTGGAATGACACAGAAATAGTTGTGTTTGCCATTTTTTTTGTCCTGGAAGTTTAGTTGGCAGGGTAGGACTAATGAAGGGACTACAGCTGTGCCTGCCACCCCTGCTCCCCGCCTCTACCATTAGCATCAACATTCAGATGGTCAGTTTTGCATTCTCCAGCTCAGGAAGCTCTAGATGAGCCAGAGAAATAAAGATTTTCTTACTTAAATGAGTATAGAGCTCCTGAAGCATTTTATATTTGTCCTTTCCCATGAACAGCAAGAGGAATCTTACACAAGACAACTTTAGAGACTTCAGAATAAAAGAGGTGTTAGTTCTTATGGTTTTTTTTTTTTTCATTAAGTTAGTATCCAGACTAAATATTTGCATTCTCATCTGAAATTTTAAGAAATATTTGATGTTTAAAAAAAATCTGTTTCTGCCATTAGCTTCTTAATTCACATTTCCATATTAGTACTCTAAGTGCCTACAGTAGGCTTTCTTCAATGAAAATTTGCAGAGAACAAATTATATTGAAAATTATTATTTAATATCCATGGTTTTACTTTTACAGCTGCTGTTGCAGTCTGCATTTTATCACACTTTTATTTCCAGAGTCTGGGAAAGATGTCAAGGGCTCCCATCCTCAGGCAGGAGAGCAAATGCATCTGTAGACCTTCATCAGGCCTTTGCACAAACTTTTAAAATCTTCCTTGCTCTTTTAAATTTCTCTGTTACTTCATTGTCCTCATACAGTGCAGTCACCACAGCCACAGTGTCTAAGAATGGTATTTTTCTTTAATAGTAGCAGCTGGTCTACCAGCTTCTCACACCCCCTGCCCAGCTCACAGTCCTCATGGAGTTGTCCTCCCCCTCAAAGGCCAACGGCCACGGATGCCAGGAGGAGGCAGAGATAGCAGAATTTTGAAACTGAGAGCCATCACATTCCATTTTATGGAGTTAAATCGACTCTGCCATCTTTTGTCTTTTTCTTCCTATGTGCCCATCTGAAAATTTTAGGGATGCATTTGATGCTACATATACAGTTTAAATCTTAAGTAAGTAAGTCCTAACTTTGGTTCCAACACAGTATCTTCTTGATCCTGAATTCAGCAGTTGTGTTCCCCAATAGGTCGCACTTGGTTGGAGGTGGAGGCTGCACCTCCCTTGCGTGTACAGTGTACGTCGTGCCTGCACAGCAGGGAGCTCAGCCATCAACCTTGTGGTAGCTTTTAGTCCAAAACACTGTGCTTCTTGTGCCTCTATTTTCGAAGGTCAAATCCCTGCTTGAAAATCCCCAAGTCCGGGGGCGACCTGCCCTTGAGTTGAATGTTCACAGACCTGTTCATTGATCACGCTCTATCGGTGCAGGAAAACCTGGTAGGCACATCAGGGCCAAAAAGGGGACTGAAGCCTTCTTACCTCCTCTACTCAGCAACTGGTGCCTACAACAGGTTTTTGTCCAGGCCCTAAATGATCTTTCTCTGCACTTTTTCCTTTGTGCTTCCCATTAGAGTTCCCTGTTAACTTGCCCCTTTGCTACTCCAAAAAAGCAGTTCTCTGTTCTACTGAAAGGATGCAGTTTTATTGATTGTTATCTTTTTTTCCTAATTTACAAAATTTGAGATGAATCTTGGAAAGTCATTCAAGAAAGCATCAAAAATTCCAGACTTCACTTGTCTGTCTCTTTTTTTCCTTTTTTTCTGCAAAGCATGCTACTAGCACATATGAGATGCTGGCAAGAAAGCAAGTTTAAGGCTCTAATATAATTGAAGGACTTTATATAGAAGGTCATTGAAGAATTGAGAAACTCTCCTTGTACGTATTTCGCAGCAAGGAGAAAGCTGAAATTACAGTAGTTTACAAAGTGGTCTTTAAAAACGCTGTATTACTCTAATTCTCTACCCTTCCTGAAAGAACTAAATAATCACTCTGTACCCCAAGATTCTTGGAAAGCTGCACTTAAATGTCCTCTGTTCAAGTTTTCCAGAGTCATTTCTCCCTTCAAATTAGCTGTCTTAATGATTCATGATTCCTCGAAAATTATTACAATAGGAACAGTTTGTCAAGAGCAAAACAAACAAATTGCAAACATTTGAGCATTTACTGAGCCCTGGATTCTTTCCAAGAAATGGACTTTTAGCCCATATTATGGGATTATTGCAAATTTACTATTGTCTCCCCTGATATTATTTAGCTATGCTTCCCACTTGCATACTCCAGTCAAGAACTGATTTCTTTCTCCTATAGCTGTGCAGGACCTTGGGCAAAGGGAGGAGAAAGGTCGGGTGCGGGAAGAGCAACAGAGCACCCTGCTGATGCTGTAGCAAGGCTGTTCAGGTGGTTTCTTTGGATATTGTAGGAGAGGGCTGGGGAACCGTCGCAGTGTGAGGGCAAACACCATGACGGAGTCCAGCAGCTACTCATGGAAATGGCAAAATTAAAAGCAGCATTAAGGTGAAACAGGAACTATTTCTGGTGTTTCTGGTGGATTATAGCCAAAAGTGGCTTGAGTTGCTAAACTGGAGTTCTGGTCCCAAGGAAAGAAAATAAAACTGATCTTGAGCTTCTTGAGCCAAGGATACTCTCAGCTGTTCTTCATGCAGGCTTACAACATCTAAGTGAGAGTTTACTTCATATTCTTGACTGAAAATTGCAGAATAATGTTTTTTCTTTTCTTGAAACAATTAAACAATTTTGTTTTCAATCTGATACTGGAAATAGAAGGGTAGCACAGGTCTTCCCTGTGTGTGAACTCATTTCTAGTTAAGCCAGGGTGTGATTTCTACCTGTGAGAGGCATAGGTACAGAGGCTGGGACAACTCTGTCTTGGACTCTTCCCTTGGACAGGCAATTGTGACAAAATGCAGTTTTTGATGTACCACAACAAAACCATTTTACTGGTGTATATCAGCTTTACAGAGCACTTCATATTTTCTGTTCTCATTTTTGTCTGTACTGCTATGGTCCTTTCTTGTCATCCTTTAATTTTGACAGGGGGCTTATATGTCGACATTTACCTTTAGGTCTAAAGCTGTTGCTTCTCTGTAGGAAGTGATATTCATTCTCCTTCTTTCCCAATGTCAGAATTATCATTGCTGTATTCTTTTAATTGCAAATGTTGAGTGCCCACCTCTGTTTTCTCAGCAGCTCAGTTCATAGCCATCACAAAGCCAGAGCACCTTTCTCTTTCACGAGTTTTAATTTAATTAACAGTAAGACACACAAATTGGGTTTGAAAAAAAAAATTAATAAGAATTAAACAGAACACCAGATGGCTGTGTAAATCCTATTTAATAGAGAGCTGGAACAGGAACTTTTCTCATAACTATATTATTAATAATTAACATATGGAGGATGCTCCGAACAGAATACTCATGGCTGCATTAGATTATAATTTTTCACTGCATTGTGGTCAATGCGACTTTGAGGTCACGCATTGAGATCACACGACTCAGATACTCAAGGGCATGAGAAGTCCCAGCTCTCGTCAACTGCTGCCACAACCTGTGCTCCCCATTCACTTGCTCAGAGGATGGGGTTTTACCCTGTACAATATCTTGTGCACGAAATGCCTTCCAGGGTCCTTCTCACCACAGAATGGGGCCCCACCTGCAGCATTTCCACCCCGCACGGGAGCTAGAGAAAAATTAGTCCCTGAATGGGCAAAAGAACCAGCCCTGCTCCTGCTGAGGAGACAGCTCTGCCCCTCAAAATGTGCAGTAATGACACTGCCCCAAACACAGGCTGGGGCAGAGCTCAGCTAGCGCATCCCTAGGAAGGTTAACTGGAGAAGTTTGGTGTTTGCAAGAGAAGCACAAGAAAATAAACTGGAGAACAGAAGTCAGGAGAAGCCCAGGGATGTCAAGAAGTTCTGAAATTCCTCCCTTTGGAGAGCAAGGAGTATATCTGTGCCACGTGCCATGGCGGGTAGCGAGCTCTGTGTGCCCTCAATTTGCAGTTATCCTGCAAATCCCTGCAATGCCATGCCCTGGGGAGGGACCGCTGCAGGGGAAAGGCGGAGGGGGCACACCGAGGCACACCGCCCACCGCCTCGCACACAGCCTGTGCATTAGCCTTAACACAAATGGAAAACTACATTTCGGTAACCCAAATGAAATGTTTCAGCTCCGCAGCTTTCAGAGCTGTGTAGGTCACAGAAAATCTCTCTTGTGGCTCTTTGTCCTTCTTTGGAACAAAATTAAGTTTAGGAATTTCTCATGGGACAAACATTGGTCATTCTGTACCCCAATGGTTGTAACATGCACACATATGGCTTGAAGCAGGACAGGGTTATGTTTTACCATCTAAAAGTGAAGCCTCACGGAGGAGAACTCCTCAAGAAAAAAGGCTTTAAGGAAGTTGGCTTTTTGCTTTTGTTTCTGTAATCCCTGGTTAATTTTTTTCCCACTCTTTAGTTTCAGGAATATTTAAGGGAGGTCTTGTGGAGTCATTGATGGCTTGGACTGTGGTGGTGGGAAGAAAAGTGTCTCATTTCCATCACTGGAGAACCAGTCGATACTGTACAAATGTAATTTAATATCTACGTGAACAGTAGAAACACTGTGGTCATTCTGGACTCTTAAGCTTATCTAAGTAATTTGTCTTTTTACATTTTTAATTGCATATTATAGACATTTTGTCAGAGATTGGAAATGGAAGGAGTTACTTCCCTTCCTCACAGAAAGTGTTTCTATGTCTCTGAGTATTTCATTAGCAAGGTTCCTTCCTCCCACTAAAATCTGTGGTTCTGATGATTTCCTTTTGCCCAGATGTTTTAATTTCTTTTCTTTTCCAAGATGAATCTCATTTTGTTATTTCCTGCCCAAACATCCATCCTCTCAAGGCTTGAATGAATCATTTCTCCATCCTGAGTGGTGTTTGCAATAGTCCCAATTTACTGTAATACACAGACTTAATTATTTTCATTTGCAAAGTGCCACAGGGTCTTAGATGTCCATCAAGACATTGACAAGAGAGCACGGGAACACATCAAACCCATTGCATGGACGTCCATCACAGATGAAAGGACTTAAAATTACCTTTATTAATAATAAAATTCTCTTAGAAAAGAGCAATTAATATGGTCTGCTATAAACCTGACCTTAGTTGCCCCCAATTTTGGCTTCATCTATCTCCCTGTAGGCAGTAGACCTGCTAATGTGCATTTTGGATGGAAAGTCAGATGGGGATGAGTACAACCCCTCAAAAAAATAATAAGATTCTGTATTTTAAGTTACTGAGGGAATTTTCCTAAGAAGTGGTGTTCAAATTCAGATGTCTGCATAATGACCCAGGGTGTGGCTCTCCTATGTGAGATTCTTGTCACACACCTGTAGATGTCTACCTTGGAGTACGTTTTTGGGACTCTATACCTCATGGTGAGAGGATTCTCATCCTACGAGTGAGTCTTTCTCTTYATCAGCTCTGCTGGGAGTGAAGCCATCTACACTGGAGGCATCTGAGTTTGAGCACTAGCCCAGCCTTTCCTCACCACACAGCCAAGGGAAAATAGTTTACTGACTCTCCTGGGGGAGGTGGAAGAGGCTATAGCATTTTAAATTTCTCCTTCTGTGCCCACTGTGGTGGTTTTTTTAGATACCGAAGGAAGCTGCTTGTTTGGTAGCTTTTTATTGTGGCATGTTTTCTGATAAATAATTAAATAATAAGGATTTCCAAGTGGTTTTGATTCTGCACAGATATGAAAGCCCTGGAATGTTAGAGGCTGGGACTTCCAATTCATTTTCTTGTTTTCAGATAAATAATTCAGTGATAAGATTTATTCATACATGTAAAAAGAGGAGAAACCAGACATTAACAATAAATCTTTTCAGAAAACATGCAGCCCACTAGAGAATGAAACTGAAGTTTTCTCAAGAGCCAACCACCTTATTCACTACCCTATAGAAGAATGCTTAGCATAAAAATCTATCCTTGTCTCAGGGAAGTGAAATTATAATGAAACCTTAGGCAGAACAAGGTTTAAACTGAACCAATCAAAGAATTTGTGTAAACTCTACATTTTCTAGTTATACACCTCAAATATATCAGACTTAATTTTATATCACAGGAATTGAAAATGTAACAGAACAACAAAAAAAATCCCCCTCCATTCCTTCCACTAATAAGAGGATTATTAATTTTGTGTTTTCACTCAGCACTGGAGAGCATTTCTGTCAATGAGCGAATTGCATTTGAAATGGTCCTGGCAGTTTTATTTACCCCATTATTTTTGTTTTCTATTAGACTAATTTGTTTTTATTGGGTTTTATTTTGTGCCTGTTCACCATTCTGGTGCCTGGTCAAATCCTGTTTCCATCCACGCTGCTCGTTCTAACGCGACCACGCCATGTCCTTTACAGAGCTGCGCCACAGGGGTGGTTTTGGGCATTACACAAGCATTGGGATGCTGGGATGACCTTCACTGCCTTGGTTCTGTCTTCTTGTCACCTTTGCAAACTGAGATCCCGATCCTGTTAATGTACTCACTGATTTAGCAGAGAGCAGAAGATCTATCCCAAACAACACACCTGCTTTTATAGAGCAGACTGAGTCACAGGAAAGAGATGTGGTTGTAAACTGTAGCTATGCTAAGGTTTTAAGTGTTCAAAATCAGAATTTTGGATTAGATAACTCAGGTCAACCAGCAAGCGGATCCAGATATTGGATTTCCGTAAAGCTGGGGAATATGTGAGTATCTTGGGACTTGATGCAAGCAAGTATTTCCCCACTGCCAAATGGGTCTAATAAGAAAGATATTTTGATTCAGAAACGTGCGTGTGAAAGGTTTTACGAAAGGTGTAATTTATTGCTGAAACCATAATAAATACTTCTGGGTTTATGCCTTAAAAGTAACTCAGAGACTGAGGTTGCACAATTTGTTGATGGGTTTTTTTTCCTGATAATTCCAGCTCATCTGGGCTCTGCCTACAAATAGATAGAGCTCAAAGGCTCTGCCTTTTGCCTTTGCTACCAGGTTTATAAACACTGATGTTAGACTCCAGATACCAGGTCTGAATATTCACCAAGGCTGTCATAAAGCTCAACTACAGGATGAGCAAGAACCTCATGAATATTTGTGTGATGCCATTAGACAGTCAAATGAAACGCAGGGACGGAGGGAAAGCTGCAGAAATCCTCAGGGCAGGGACGTTTCCTTGCTTCATGTTCTCTGTGTGTGTCTGCAGCAACTGCAATATCTCAGAGGACCTTTTCTCGTGTAGTGTTTATTTTTATGCAATGGTCAGATCCCATTGAAGCRAGTCTTGATCAGTTGAATTTCCTTTCATCAAAGTTGAACAGGGTTCCAGGAAATTCTTTTTTGCGTCTGGATGAAAGACTTTGGACCTGCTGATTTACTCCCCCTTGTAAGGTTACTCTGGTGCAAAGTGTTTTAAAAACTGGGCCTGTGGCCCCGAGATAGAATTTAACTATAATTAGAGCAGGTCTCTTTTGTGAAAAGGTCACAGTCTCACAGCATGGGTATTTGGATTGGGACTTGACTTATTATTTTTAATTCATAAATAATAGGGCAAGTAGTTTTCTATTTCTTTCTTAAACTTTCTACAGTTTTACTTCCACCTCTTATCAGGCACAACAGCAAACAGTGAGCCACGTTCCAGCCGTATTTACCCTCTGACAACCTCATTTGTCATAGTTTAATAGCACAAGTACTTGCTAAAGGCAGATTTTTTTCCGCACTCTGGATCATGAAATAAATATATTGTATCCCATCTGCTTCTGTGAAGGTGTCTCAGAATAGTTTCTTCAAAACAAAGGGCTCTTTGTTCACTTGGAGGTTCACAGAACAGAGTACAAGGTGAAGATAAGAAAAGGCATATGCGTATGTTGGCCTTCCTAGCAAGCTTCAGTAATTTCCACTGAGCTCTGTCGTCTCCTGCTCTGCATCAGGTGAAACGACTCTGCACGTAGGTGGGTCAACATGTTTTCCATTTTTTTTCAAGTTGTTTTGTTTTTTTTCAAGAAAACTATGTTTCAGTTCAAGAAAAGTATTTTATTCAGTATAAATCCAGACTCTTTATTTAGGCTTTGAGTCTTAAAAATGCTTAAAATACCAAAGGAATCTTCAAAAGTGAAAAGTGGCTTAAAAGCAAAGAAATTATGTTTTGGTTTAATATTTTCATTACCTTTTTTTTCTGTTGTGTGCATGTGGGCATATGTTTACCCTTTAATTCTTCTGATCCTCTTTGGTGAAATGGCAGTATATTTTTTACCCTTCAGGGGAAGAGCAGTAATATCCTGCTTTGACCTTTCCCTGAGTTTCTTCCACCCCTGCCGATGTTTGCTGATACTCCCACAGCATCTTCAGCAACCCACTGAAAAAGGATGATTTCATATCTCCTTTGATGAAGGTTTCGCTGGGAGAAACACGACATTGCCTACACAGAAGCAGAGATGGGCAAGCCCAGCTTTCCATCCCTCCCTGCCTCTGGTTTTGCTCAAGCACAGCACCGCTGCCGAGCAAATGCCACCTCACCTTCCAGACCAGGACTGGCTTCGGTCCTGCTGGGAACGCCAGCGTGGCAAGCTCAGCTCAGGCTGTGTTTGTCTGTGAGGTGTGACATGAAGTCTTCTTAATAATACTTACGTACTTTCATCTTTTCAGAGCACACAATGYGTGTGGTTCAGATCCCACCTGGTTTTCCCAACGTGTGGATCCCTGCTCCCATGCTCCCTGCTGACATCCCCAGCAAAATGGGAAAAGCCATGTATACAACCCACTTGATGCTCCCCTCATTTTCCCTTGTAGTTCAGGGGCACGAGGTGATGATTGACTCAAATGAGTCACCAAACAATTTCAGCGTTTCCGCTAGGATCTCCGGCATTTGAAGCATTATGCACCCAACCAGGGGTTCCTGTGAGCAGGTGCTGCAGCCTAAAACGTGTTAATCAATGCAGGCTTGCAGAAGCAGTGAGTTACATCAAAAGACAAATGTTCGATAATGAACCCAGAAAGGTTGTTTGAAGGACATGAACACAGCTATATGATGGGAAGAAAAATGGCTCGTCCCTGCCCCTGCCAGTGTCTCTTGACATTACCAATGTTCCCCTGAAAATCTGTTTATGCAGCTCCTTTTCTAGCTCTCACTCACCGATTAAACACACCACTGCTCACCTGAATTGCAGCTTTTGTTTGCGGAGGTTTGCCAGCATTTGTTATAAGGCTTACAGTGAAGGGGCGAGCTGGAGAGGACTCGACAGGAGTATCTCTGTGAAAGCAGGACGTTGAAGTCACAAGTTTGCGTTGTTAGTTCTGACATGCAGGTTTTTGAAGAGTTTTCACTGGTTCACTGATGAGTTTTTCCTTCCTACCTCAGCCCCTGGCTATCTAGCGTGGGGTGCATTAGCAAAGCAAGATGATCCTGTCTGAGTGGTTAATTCTTTTGCCTCAGTGGTACATTTCTGCACTCGTAAGGGAATTAGAATTATTTCAATAATAAAAGAGATACTGGGTTTTTTCTGCACGATTAATTCCAATCATCTGAGGCTGACCTCTGCCTTTTACCTGTCTTGCCATAAGTTTTCTTGTTTCTGCTGACGGCATTTTTCTGTCCAAGATAGATATCTTTTTCTTTTTTTTTTTTTTTTCCCCTGTTTGATGTGTGAGCATTGTCTGACACTGAAGAATTTCCTGGGTTTTTGTCACCTGGCTGTAGCTTATCTGTTATGTGCCACAGGATGAGAGAGATGCCTTTCAGGTAGGGACCATGGGGTGTTTTGGATAGGGGGTTTAAACAGTGCCTAACCACCGACAGCTTAGTATTAGCAGTGCTAATACTGAACAGCAGCAGTGACCGGGGTCCTCATCACAGACTCTTTCTCTGTCCGATAGAATAGAAAATAAAAAATGTAAGTCTCTCTGTTACAGTGTTTTCTATCAGAAATAACTTCCTCTACAGTTACAGAGATATAAAGGTACTTTATTGTCTTCATAGTGAAACTCATGCATTTTTGAAGAAGTATGCTGAGGAAAAAATCTCACTCTGTCATGAGAGCTGTAAAGTGCTTTCCCACAATGCATACGCATGATAAGCTATGAGAAAGAGCTGTCATACATCAAATTAGATAGCAATGTGGAAAAGTTATCATTCAGTGTGGTATCCACAGTGGTCCCTAAAACATTCTCTTTATTTCTACATGTAAAACAGTTCCTTTGGGCCCTTTCAATTCCCACTGAAGGCTTTGAGAGATTTTTTCCATATTCTAGACAAATATTCATCTCACTCATTTAATCCCCTGTAGCACAAAACAGTGGCTTTTGGAGGTGTCAATACTTTCCTGTGTCTTTCACTGGCTCTCAAAAATGCCACTTTGGTAGCTTTATTATTTGAGCTGGCTCTTCGGATTGATGTGCGATTTTTTTTTTTTTTTTTAGCCTTTTTTTAACTTAAAAAAAATGTGTAACTGATAGGCTGGAGGGAAGTACAATTTTCTTCCTAAATCAGAGAAGTATGCATGGTATAAGGAAAAACCACCACTATCTACTGTGCCAAGGGACCAGAAAAGCTCCCACTGCGGTTTCTGAACGTAGAAGCACTGGAAAACATTTTGCTTGAGCTCCCAGATCCTGATGCATTACCTTTATCAACTTGGAGGGGACTCACTCTGCCCATGAGATAAAGCACTTAATGCTTTTAAATGGCTCTTTCTGGACCCACACAATCCCCTCCGCTGCCAATGCTTCCATTTCAATCAGCGATATCTTGCCCTTCTGCACAGCCCCGGCCACACCGGTCTTGTTGCAACGTTTTCTGCCTTTCTCTTCTTCTGGGATGCAGCCCAGCAGCAGCCACAGTTTGCCCCTAAAAGCCTCCTAGCCTCGTTTTCCAGTACTGAAGAAAGGGAAATAGCATTTAATGGGAACTTTGAAAAAGCATTGCAGCATTTAGGCTGCTGAAATTCAATATAGCACATCACCATTTTTCATTACACTTTGAAGCATTCTGCCTTGAAGCTTTTGTCTCAAACTCTGTTCTTTTCTGTGCCTGTGACACTAAGCGAAGCATTAGTGTAATCTTTAACCTGGTGTCAGCACCCATTCCCAGAGAAGAGAGAAAGTTAAATGGCTCTGTAATGTCTTTGATGAGATCTAAGATCAATTTCTGAAATTTTGATAGAGAGAGGGCTGGCATTGTCCAAGGGTCACTGCGTATTTCATTAATATCTGATGGAGCAAACATAATGAAAAACTGTACTGCTTGCTGTAAGCAAATAACAGATCAAAACTCATTCATGCTCTCATCTTTCTTATCCTGATCTTATTTTTCCCTCATTTTTGTAATAATCAAAGATGAACACCATCAAGGCTCTATGGCATGCTGCCAATCTTTATTGCCTTGTACAAAATAAATTGTTCCAATGAACTGGGTTTTATGGCAATTCCCTCTCAATTTTCCTATATTTGTATTTTTATTGTAGCCATTCCCAGACAGAGTGAAACAATGAACGGACTAAAATGTCTGATGGATTCTCTGAAATGCCAACCAGCAAGAGTCTTTGACTGTCTCATTGCCAAGGACAACTCAATTTCTTTGTCTGAATCAATTCTCATAATGCGGTGAACAATTACAAGAGCAGGAGGAAGCCTGGCTGTTGCTTTGGCCCTTCATCTCACATCTCATGCAGTCTGCACATCTACCAGTGTAATTTTCCTTTCCACAAGTTGCTACAATTGCTATTGAATTCATCATATCCGAAAATAAAATTTACAAAGGGAATCAATTCTCTGTCTAGCTTCCTTCCACTTCATCTTTCTGTCCATTTGCCAGAATGATAAAAAGCCCGAGTAGCATTAGCACAAACATAAACACGGGGCATTAGGAAATGCCTCCTTGCAATGCTGCTGTCACCACCTTAACCTTAAACTTTAAATGCTCAGAATGACTAGGACTGATGATTTATAGATTATCTTTTTTGAAAGCATTCTTTTTTTGAAAGCAGCTTAAAAGAAAGCATATTAAAATGTTAATATTTCGAGGAAAAAATTCTAAAGACAAAAGAGGTTAAAGAATTTCTTCACTCTGATTGATTTATTCAGTGGAGGGGGTAAAGTCTTATTTTTGATTTTTTGCTTTTTGAAAAACGCAGGCCCCAAAGCCTAATTCATCTGAAGAAGCACATTTTAAATAGCTGGTAATGTGCTGTTAAAGAAGGAAATGCACTATTCCACAGCAATCCTAATTACTGTGCAACTGTATTTCATTCTGCACTAGCAATAAACCGATCATTTAAACTCACAGGAACGGTTTTGTTATTATGCAAACATCTAGAAAAGAGTCCATTAAATTCCYGATTTGATCATCATTTCATAGATAGTGAAGGTGAAAGCACAGTTAGAATTTTCTCTACTTTTCAGTCCCAATAAAACCACAGACTACAGCTGAAATGCCCCCAGCTGGGTGCAGCTGAAAGGGGAAGCAGGGCAAGGGGGCAGCTGCCAGTCATGGTCCATCTCCACCCTGCCAGGCAGGGGCAACAGCGGCCGCGAAGCCCCCAGTAGCCTCTGCTTTCCTCCTCTCTTTCTCTCTCTACCCCTTCATCCTCCCCCTCACCTCCAGAAAGTTCTGCTTTTTGAAATAGTGGAAGGTTTTACAATTCCCTCCCAAGAACATTTATTCATCCACAAAACTCATAAATGAAACACTCAGTTCTGCTAATGCAGTCAACTACATTAGCAACATATTTATTTTTCATCTTTTCTTTCAGTTATTTTTTTAATATAATATAATATAATTTAAATTGTATTAATTATCTTTCTTTGTGAYTAAAGATAGTCACATTCTAAATTCAATCACCCTGAAGAACAGTATGAAATAAAGAAGTTTAATCTTCTATTATAAAACTCTTCCATGGGATCCAGTGGTGCTGTAATTTTACCATTAAGAAATTGCCCTTTTCAGTTGTCTGCTGCTTGCCTTTTCTTTTTCTTCTGAACAATAAACTGAAGAAGAGTCTCAGTTACAGGATACAAAACATGTACTTTCTGTACCAGAGCAGCACAGCTTTTCCTTTTGCTTTTAAATTTGTCTTTTTGTCCGATCAGTAAAGAATGAGMTGTCATTTTTTGAAAGGTAATCTGAGATAAAGCATTTAAAGTAGCAAAATACCAGCCAGACCTCTTACAGTTTACAGGAGAAGGAGAACCGTGCGGAATGGTTCACTTTGGGTCCGTATGCAGTGAACAGAACAATGTAATATTATTGCTGTGTTGAGCTACTCTTTCAATGGCCTATGTCTTCAGCAAGTTATCAGAGTTTTTTTCAGCTTGACATCAAAGTGCTTCTCTGTGTCTTCTCTGAATCTCGATGCAGACTGTCTCAGATGTAAATGCTGACCCCACAGAGGCACTTTGTCAGTGCTGGCCACTGATGGATGTTGGGTTTTGGCCCAGATGGTCTGCTGTCTAACAAAACTTTTATTTAGAGGAGACAAGAAGCAGAAGTGAAACATGTTCTGCCAGTACCTGGGGATCTTGGATGCCTGGTTTACAGTTTTCTGTTTGTGACACCATAAGCTATGTTGGACAACAAAGACATGCCCCGTCTTGTTCCACTGGCAAGTTCAGCAGGTTATTCACTGAAATCTCACCTTCTTCAGACAATGCTATTGATACTTCTATTTCTGTTTCTCTTACAGTTTGTTGCTCACCCCAACTGCCAGCAGCAATTGCTCACCATGTGGTATGAAAACCTCTCAGGCTTACGGCAGCAATCTATAGCTGTGAAGTTCTTGGCTGTCTTTGGGGTCTCCATTGGCCTGCCCTTCCTCGCCATAGCCTACTGGATCGCTCCCTGCAGCAAGGTACAAACTCATTGAGGTGCATGTTTTTTATGGTCATTTCTACCCAGGGCCTGGAATGAAGACACATACTTTTCTGTAACGCCATTGGGAAGCGATTCATGCTCTCCTCTAAGATTGCCCCAGAGGAGAGCAAGTGTGTTGCTTGATATACACAAATGGAGCTATTAGGCATGGCTTGAGGTTCATCTTTACATGTAATAAAGGTGGGGTGATGGGGGAAGGAAACATTGAGGCAGCGGGTAACAAGAAAAGAGTAGGAACGAGAAATGGATAGGAGATAACAACATGGGAGTGGGGTGAAGAAAGGATAGAAGAACAACCAAAATGGGGAGTAACTAAAGGAGATGATCTTTGTTGCCCTTTTAGTTAACTCTGATGTTTAAACTCTTGTTCCTCTTAAGTACTTTTTGTTGCAGGTTCCTCCCTTCTTCAGGGCTGCTCTCTTCCCTTTCCTTCTTCTTTCTGATCTTGTATTTTTAGTTAGTGAAGCATTATTATGGCACATGTGCCTGAAACTCTGGCAAGCCCCAGGGGACTGCTTAGTGCTGCAGAGAAGACTAGACTTAATCATACAATCTTTATGGTTTTAAGGGAAAAGATGATGAAACTTGGAAAACTGCTGTGTACCTAAATATAGCTGTGCTGTGTCTCACAGCATCAGATGGAGCAGGAGAGTTTTGCCGAGACCTAGAGGTCAAAGGACCAGAGCCAACCATTAGCTTAGGTAAAAGCTTGAGTTGTCTGTGGTATGAAATCTGTAGTGAGGTTTCCATCCTGAAAGAGTCTGCTCAAGCAAGTGGAGATAAATAGGTGTGTGGCTGAGTGATAAATAGCTTTTTCACTACTCTTGCCACAGAAGAAAGGGGTGGCAGGGAAGAAGACCATTTCACATTCAGCAATAGCCAGCAACATCATCTATTACAAGGTAGAGGTCTTCAGCAGGAGGCTTATCAGAGGTACTTAAATTTGATAAAAAGACCCCTGGCGCTGGTAATTTATTCAGTCTTGAAAGCATCTTCTCCCATTTCCTTTAAAAGCTAGTGAGGAATCCTTTCTAAATTTGTCAAGCCCAAGAAATTATAGATCCATGCATGGTTATTAAGGAAAGACTATAATTTGAAAAGATTTATGTTGGTGCAATCAGACAAACCTTTTGGAAACAGTCTTCCAGAACATCTGAGATAATAAAACGTGTTTAAGGCTTGATGTCCTCCAAAATATTTCCAATAAAAGTACTTTCTCTTAGAGTAATTGAGAATGTAACTTCATTTTCTCAAGGTTTGTATCAACACAAAACCCACAGCTTTTATGAATACTAGACAGGACTCCAGAGTTTCACACAGAGAAGTGCATGTGAAAGCCGGGCTGTGTTGCAGGTGGTTTTGGTTAGGTCGTAGAGGGAATTCACACGTGGATTACCACATTGATTCTGTTATGTCAGACCTCAGTCTAGCCGGGATTTATGAAGCTTTTTAATTTCCTTCACCTCTGTTGAAGGTACTGGGAGTTGGCACAGCCAACAGCAACATTTGTGGTGTATTCTCAGAATTACAGAGGTTGCATTTGAATATAGCAATAGGTGGGGAGAACAATTAGACTAGAAATAAGTGTAGAATTTAAATGAAAAGCATAAAAACTAAGGGGAAAATAACTGAGGCAAAAAATTCAAAATAAATCAGTTTTACAGCAGAAATAAGAAATGATTGAGAAAGTTATTTGGTTTTAATTTCTTGAGGTAGGTGTATTAAAATTTTTAAAAAATGGAGGGAGGGGGACTTAACTTTTCATCGACTGTGATTTCATTACACTAAACCTTTTGTGCATTCGCATTTTTCAATGTCCCTTTCTTTTCACCCCACTTTAGACTGTGAAAAACCGTATGGAACCTTCTGTCATAAAATCAAATTGAAAGTTCTTTCAGGCAGGAATTGTCTTTTAATGAATGGCTTTGCATTGATCAGAACAATGTAGTCTTGATTTTTGATTGGGACCTGTGATAGAAATAACTGAATAATGAATGCATTTTTCCCCCATGAATTGGTACCTCACCCAAAACAGTCATTATTAGGTTCAAGGGCTGAGGGTTGATGCATGAGCCTTGTATTGTCTCATAGTGTTATTGCAGACAATTTTACATAGGCAGCATATCCACTGAAAGGATGGTGATGTTAACAGAAGATTTGCATGTGATGCTCTGAGCAGCCCAATTTTGTCCTGGTCAATTTTACAAGTGTTTTGTTTGATTTTACGTCATGGAAACAATCTTGATGTTACACAACTGGGTAATGAAATAATTTTTCCATAGTAACAATCAGCTAAGATATTTAACTTAAATCAAATCAGGCCTGACTTAAAAGACAGGGACTCGTTTCTGGGCTAAGACAGTAAGAAAAATGAAGGAAATTTCTGTAATGTGGAATACTGTTTATAGGAGCTGTCCTGACCAATACTCTTGTGTATCACATTCTTAAGATGTATTGGTTAAATTCTGCAGTTTCACATAGGGTAATAGAGAAGTTCTTATCTCAATATAATTCCTTCACTGATGTGTCTTAGCAAGGAACACGTTTTCAAGCCTTTACTCCCTAACAGAAAATTTTCTTTAATAAAGCTCCGTGGAGTTAGAATATACCATACCAAATACCACCCTTCAAAATTTAGTAAATAGTATTAACTGGAGTTTGCAACTAAACTCTTAAGTCTTCTTTTGCATTCAGTTGCACAGACCTGTCTTTATTAAAAACATTTATTGTCAGTCATTCATTCACCTCTGGATGCACAAACTGTTGACAAGGCCCGCAGAGCGTAAGCCTGTCCTATCCTGAAATACCTGTGATACTCATCCGTCTCATGGAGGCTGTGACTCTGAAATGAACTGTTGCTTTATATGTTGGTGTCCAAAACTTGTTTCACTGGTGATCAAAAGAGAAAATAAGAGATAGAATGGAAAAATTGCACAGTCTGCTACCCAAAAACGTAATGACAAGAGCAAGCGGGACTGTTTGGACTGTCTGCAGAACTTCAAGAAGTATTTTCTTTCTTCTCTGGTCGGTTGAAGCGCACATTCAAATATTACAACACTAACAGAGATCATTTATACACAGCTCTCATTGCCTGGGTTGTTCTCTGGCTTTCATGTAGCCACGCTGGGGATTTATGGRCTGTAGATCCCGCTGGGACAGACTCAGCATCGTTTAAGCACTGGAACTTTAATGGATCACTTCACCTGAAGCTGTACCTGTACCTTTTTACTCYGGGTATTTTCCTCCCCAGTTAAGCTACATAAAATTTCTACAACAACATTCTTCATGCTTCTGCTATGAGCATTACTATGAAAATAGTAATGGCTTTTTTCTTTATGATATTTCTATCTTTATTTGTTCCTGTCTCTGGGAAAACTTTGTTTCACTATCACATTTTATATATTTTCTTTTTGACATGTCTGCATGCTTCATTATTTTCCTATAATACGGACAGGATACTAAGTCATGAAATGAGCTATTCTCTTAAGAACGAACCTTTGTGTTCACACACTGTCAGTGTTTCTGTCTTAACAGTGACAGCCAGGCACTTCCCTGCAATCCCGATTTGATGACAGATGATATTTTGATTTTAAAAAGTAATTGAGAAATTGATACATCCAAGTAGTTACACACCTTGATTTTAACTGTATTATGTTGCTTGAAAAATATATCTTATTGTCATAAAGCATTAGGCTGACTGGAGGAATTGACGCTTCATTAATTTTTTACAGAATATTCTAGTCAACATTTTCACCTCCTGTAGCTCTTAGCTAAAATCAGATTTTTGAGAAGATATGAAAAGCATCAGCTCAACAAAAAAATTGTAAGCTTTCCACAGTAATAAAGGGATAAAATGCTGATGTAACACTGACTAAATGCAGACTTTTGTTAAATCAGTAGAGAACTAAGTAAAATTACCCACAGAATTCATTTGGTTCTGTAATACAYGGGATTATTTCTCTGATAACCAAGGCGGTGCTACTTTAATCTCAGGTCTCTTTTTTTAAAGTTTCTGTAGACTGCAGAAAAAGTTTAATTATTCAGAGAGAATTCATGATTCAATAGAAAGTGCTTCTTCTCTTTTAGTGAATTCAGGGTAGAAATGAGTCTTGTACAGACTGCAAATGCAACTTTGTTGGTAAGGTCCCATATGCCCATAGTTGTCGTTATACTTTGCTCTTGCTCTTTGAGTTCTCTCAGACAGGTCATATAAGGAAAACATCTGAGATTATTACTGTATAGGGCATTGTTCAAACATATCCCGTCAACCCATCAGCTCTATACTGGAAATATAAATTCTGCTACAAAACAGAAATCTACCCAACACCAGCCATAAAAAGCTGTTGAGAACTAACACTACACCAAGGCTTACAGCAGAGGAGTGAACCAGCATCACAAGTGTTGGGATTGGTTTTAACACACTTCATTTACTCCTACATCTGCCATAATATTCCTAGACAAGATTAAGGAAACCTGTGGTTTGATTCAGTGCAATATCTACCCACTTAAACACATCCTCATTGACCTCAGAAAGAAGCAAACATGTTAATAGGGCTTGGGGATAGAGCAGATTTTTTTCATTTTCTTTATTGGAAAGTCTTTCTGCTATTTAGAAACATGCAAATTTTGCAATCGGATTTACTATTCTGTCAACTTCATAAAAGATTTATTTGACATTTTAAAAATTCAGAGAAGAAAAAGAAATAAGAACCAGAATCATAAGGTTTCCTTTAAATTTCTGCTAGACCTAAAGAGCCCTTCTTTTAAAATATTTCCTGTTCCGCAATAACCAGAGACCTGGGCCCCTTTGAACAAAGCTGATATGGGAGATAAGTAAGAAAACAAGGAATTTCCTTTTTCAGTCCTTTTTCATATTTCCTATGAAGTTTTATGATCAAGTCAGTAGATATTAAAATTTTGAGGATACCTTGTCATCAAGGGAAATGAATCAATGAATAATATACTGCAAAAAAAATCCCATTTGCTTTGAGGAGCTTTTGGAAAGGGCACATACAGGACGGCACTTGCATTGCTGTCTATTGTGTCCAACACCACGGGCGTTGGTCCTTACACTCCTAAAAATGCTTCTACTCTGACATCTTTCTGGAGTAATGTTTTCTTAGATGACAGAAAATATAAAATGAAAAGAGTGTTATTTAAATTAATTAACAAACAAAGCTTTTCAAGAAGAATGGAATAAATATTAGCTATAGTGAAGAGATCTGCTGCTCTAATTCTTGGCTTAATGTCTTGAAATAAATCCTTGTGTTCTGGAGAGTGAATCTCCAGCTTTTGTAGTAATTAGGAGAGAAGACTATCATACCAAAGCATATTAAAAGCATTACTAAAGAATCTTTAAACAGAAGGCTATTTCCTACACATCGTTAATGAACCAAGAATTCAGCATTAATAAAAGATTTTAATATATAACAATGATGTAAGGATGAGAAGTGGGCCCATCATTAGGATTTGTATTGACACACATGAGTACATTCATATAACACGTATACACATAAACATGCCTCATATAAATGTCCTGTCTCTTCATTTTCCACTTACCATATGGCCAGGACAATTAGATATTATATGTGGGTATAAAGGAACAATATAAGATACTGCCATGCATAGAAAATTATCCAAAGGGCATAATTTGAACTGAAATGCATAATGTCTAGTAATAGCAAAGAACAACTTGAACAAATCTAAACCCCGTTTAGTTCATGATCTAGAATCCATTTCTGAATCCTTTTCACCTTGGGCAAATGGTTCAAAACTTCCAGGAGGTAGATGAGGGGAAAAAAATCATATGTCTTGTGTATGTTTCATTGCAGTTGGGACGGACCCTCCGCAGTCCTTTCATGAAGTTTGTGGCACATGCAGTTTCTTTCACAATCTTCCTTGGACTGTTAGTAGTGAATGCTTCAGATCGGTTTGAAGGAGTAAAAAATCTCCCCAACGAGACCATCACGGATCATCCAAAACAAATATTTCGAGTCAAAACAACTCAGTTCTCATGGACAGAATTGCTGATCATGAAGTGGGTATTGGGTAAGCAAAACCAAAATGTCTACAAGTCCTCCAGGGAAATTCAACATCACTAGAAGTAGCATGATAGACAGTGACAAGACAAAGGGAAAAAAACCCAAACCAAAAAAACCCCCAAACCAAAAAAAACCCACCATGAGGCTAAATTAGAAGTTGATGGAAGTATTTTGATTAAAACAGGGTCAGAGAGGACTTTGATCTTGATTACCGCTTTTGAAAATATTGAATGATGCTTGGCAAATTCTCACTTTCCTGATTTTCCACTTTCCATGGTGAATGCTATAGATGTTGTCTGTTTGCCTCTGTTGGTTTAATCATTGCATCTTAAAGAAGGTAATACACTCATAGAAACTTATAGCTTCACTATAGGATATTGCTCTATCTAAAGTGAGCAGAAAGAAGTGTGTCCATTGGGATGTGGGTGATCACCAGCCCGTTGTATTACCCTGCCATGAGATCCTATTATAATTCACTGAACCTCAGTTTCTTCGTCTGCAAAATGAGTATATTGTTATTTACTTTTTTGTAATGTATTCTGAGATCTAGTGATGAAAACTGCTAGGTAAATATGAGTTGGATTTTATGAAATTCATGTTATGAAATTGTTACTGGTGAGAGGACAACACTCAAATCTTTTAAAAGAAATTAAGTTACCCAACAACTATAAAGTAGGGATTCATGTGGATGAACCTTTCAAGTGCACAAGTTAAACTTCCAGGGAGTTTTAGGCAAATTCACATGTATTACTTTTCCTATAGGCACAATTTATTCCTGGCAGGTCAGCTATCTTGAACCACTAATCTAAACAAGCTCAGAAGGATTTCTTGGGAAATTGAGCTTATCAACTCTGCAGAATCTTTGTCTACCTCTTCTRTATCTATTTTTACTCATCACCATGATTTTGATTCTTTTCTTGCAGCAAGTAATTCCATGATTCCGTAAGTACTTACGGCGTTAAGCCCCCCTGAAAAATAAGATAGGGCTGCTCTATCTGATGACTTCCTGGCCACCATTTCTTTGTTCCCTGTCCCCGCAATAATGAGAATCCCATACAGGATATTAGAAAAAACTGAATAGATGCCAGACTGGATAGAGTAAGTCTGTAAGATATATTTTTAAAATGATATTAAAGCAGTTGGACAAGATGATTAGATTTTAGACTAGGTATTCTTTTCTTATAGGCAGTAGGTATCTGTCTGCCTGGTGAGTTCCTGAGAGATGAAGAAGAAAACATTTCATTTAAAGCTAAGGTTTTCACTTTTCTGGGAGAAGAAAGGTGATTCATTGTACAGAGTTCTGAATATAATGAGATTTTCTAATGACTGCCTACATCAGCACTGACAGTCTTCTCTGGCCATTTTACCTGTCTGCCTACATAAAGCTTCAAATAACGTTTCAGCAATACTAAGGTGAAAGTTCAGTGCATGTGGCCTGCAGACAGCTGGCACGGGGGCTTGGGCACTTGCCGAGCCCCATATGTGACCCTGAACTTTACGGACTGTAAAAGCTCTGAGGGTGGCGGACTGCCCAGCCTTTTGGCGCAAAAATCTTATAGGTATTATAAATATGTATATGTAAGTAGAAATATAATTAAACAAATGTAATTCTATAGATAAATATCACAGGTAAATTTGCCAAGACATGCTTTTCCAAAGAGGCAAATGTAAGTAGACAGTAAATGTAAGTTGAAGTACAATAAATCTAACTCTTGTGCACTAAATATATATAGCTATATTTAATCCTACTTGGCAACACCTGCAGTTGCTGTCTTCAGACTCAACAGTGTAGGTGTGCTACCTACATTTCAATTCGTAGTACAATCAAAAAGTGTAATTTTATTTATTCTCAGCTTGTAAATCCCTTCCTTCTGTTTCTGTTCTTTCTCTTTTCTCCTTCATGCTGTGACAGCAATGATGAATGCCGATGACACATTACTTGTTCCAACCATAGCAGACCGTTTTTGAGAAATTAGTTTACAGGTCCCTGATCTTGGTTCTGTTTTGGGGAGAAAAYTGGCTGTCCAAGTTATCTGGCTGTCAACCATAAAATTATGACACATGTTCAGAATAGCATTATTCGAGGATAATGTGCTACATTAGCATAGCATAGTGTGGCCACGAGTGAGCACAACCTGTGGTAGCACGCTCTCGTGGTTTAACCCCAGCTGGCAACTAAGCACCACACAGCCGCTCGCTCACTCCCCCCATATTGGTTACTGTGAAGAAAATTAACTCTATCCCAGCCAAAACCAGCACACGCTCCCTGCAATTAATCTTGCTAGAGTTATGAAAATTGACCCACGTGTATATATTTTAAGGGAAAACTACCAGCAGGAGAATTTCAGACTGGAGTTATGCAAAAAGATACCATTGCCATCTCCTGCTCCCAACTATTTGTAATGAGGCAAGTAAAGGAGTAAACGGAGCAGAGGCAATGACTTCCAGCCAGGCAAGCACTTCATCCTGCTCCAAAAATCCGTATCAGAGACTTTACTTTCCATTAGCCTGCACCTCTGAAATGGCTGTAGGCCATCACTGGATCAGCCAGGTAGTGTTGGTAGCCCATTTAACATCCCCATGAACAGCCAGATAAACAATAGCATTTTAGGTAGGAGAACACCTTTTTAATCTCACTCTTCTTTGGTATGAATGAGCATCCAAGGGCTGCAGATGATAAACCTGTCACAACAGAGAAATACCGCAATGCTCTGAAAGGAGAGCTTGCCCCTTCGTACACAGAGCACGGCAATTTCAGCTCATGCATCTGTGGCTCATTGTATGCCTTGGCTACCTCTACCCCTGCAGCTGCGTCTTCCCATCTCTTGCCTTCAAGTGAGGAAGGCTGGGATTTTCCTCGTGAGCAATATGGACAAAAGTGTGCACTGGGAGCAGGAAGGTTTCATTTAGGGAGACAAAATCCCCACTGCAAAAGCAGCCAAGGTAGCAGTTAAGCTCTGGGTAGACGCAATCTGAGCACAACTCCCTCTTTTAATCCAACAGCCTTTGGTGGATCCAGGAAGGCTCAAAGGCAGCTCTCCAACATCAGCCGCTCGTGATTTACGTACCAGGCCAGTGGACATAAAAATCTGACAAACTGTTCCTTTTTGTGCACAGGTGATGAACAGCACTTCTTGCACACTTCCATTTCTCTTCCAGACAGACTGTGCCTGTAGCTTGACTCTCCTTCCCCTGCTAAAATCAGAAATGCCCGTCAAGGTGACATTTCTGATTATCCCTGCTGTGGGAGAATAGGCACAAGAGACCTGCAGAAGCTGCTCATATCCCACCTCTCTGTGCGTCAAACTCAGGGAAACAACCTCTCCCAGAGCCATTGGGGGCCTCAGAAACACCATCTTGAAATGCAATCACACCCTGGCAAATCTGCTTTGCCTAGTTGCCTTCCCTTATTTCTGTTCTTCCATCCCGTCTTACGTCCCATCCCCTGAATTTTAGCTGCTTTTTCTCTTCTCAGTATTTTTACTTTGAATTACTCCCTCACAATGTGTATACAATTACCCAGCAGTAGTGACCGAATAATTACTGTAACTTTTCTACTTGTCCTGAATAGACGTTTTTCCATATGTATGGATAAAAAATGATTGCCACACAGTTGGCAAAAAGAATGTTGTAAATTACAGGCCAATAGCGTGCTACTTTCACCGAGTGGTTCTAATTTTAGTCAGTCTACTCAGTTTTAGACATTCCTTACTTAATATACCTAAGTCGCAGATTAATGAAGTGACCAAGATTAGAAATAAATTTGGATGGGAGAGTTAATATTTAAACCAGAAAAGACATTTCAGGGTGTCAGTGAACAAGTACTCTGGTCGGCAACGTTACCATGCATGTGATATTTCCTGAAGTGCTTTAGTACCTTTATACGACACGCACGCGCAACGCGTAGGGCTAATGTCTCCTACCTATCACTTCTGGGAGACCTTTCTTTTTTTAGCTAGACATGTTTCTTCAATATTTCATCCTCGCTCTGGGACAGTTCCTGAGAAACCAATTCTTCCACCTTCTCCCTGTTTATTATTAAATCTTACTGATGGTGAATGATGGCTCGGGATGAAGTTCCTGCTTTTACTCAGCCAAGCACCCACGGACTCAAGGAGAAGAGCTGGGAAGCTCATCTCCTGCCCTCCCTCTGGCTCTGCTCAGCACTCAGCAGACCTCAGGCTCTCTCCCAAGACAGATCTATATGGGGCATAACCTATATCAGGGTACAGCTCCAAGGACCTGCCTGGAGATTCCAGGGCTATGGAGGTCACAGGCCAGCTGTGCCTTGGCCGCCGGTGGTATTGATAGCTTAGCTGGCCTTTTTTCTCTCAAATCCTTCCCCCTGCACAAGGACTGACAGCGGCAGTTCTTCATTCCTCCAGCCTCCGGCTAGATTCACACTGACTTGTTTCCTTCCCTATAACCCAGCTTTCGACTGCGCCTCTTGGGACACCATGTGCTTCCAGGAGTCTCTGAAGTAGCTGAGCAAATGCATTTGCATGCCACACCACGAGAGCTTCCAGCAAAGAGGATGAAGAAGAGTTCACAAAAAGGACAAGGTTACAGGAGGCCACATGGAAATTGGCAGGCACTGCTCCTGCTTGATTAAACATGAATTTTGCTGCTGCTATGGAAACAGGACTGGGTAGACTGCACGAAATATCTACCAGTGGGTTAAACATTCCAATATCTTAGCTATTCAGAAGCAATATTTTGGCCCTGGGGCCCTGCTTTGATTGAAAGTTGGGCAAGTTGGAGAATTTGACCTGAACTCTTGGCTCCAGTTTGCCCATCGAATTCACCTGTCCTCCCCAGCACTCCCCAGTAGAACATGAATGTCAAAACATTTGAATTTTGGGGGTTTGGCATTTAGGTTTATCTGTAAGTCTATTGGCAGAAAGATCCTAAATTCAGACTAAACTCAGGGTTTTCAAAGTGGTAAATCAGACTTTATTGTATGGAAATTCATTATTATTTAATATATAAAACTTTATGAAAATTTCTCCAAGGGCAGAACTCCTGTCCTACCTTTTCTCTGTTCATACTGTATTTACTCTTGGATCAGATTTTGTCTCGCAAAGATCTGTTCCCGTTCTCAAAACAGACCCACCCACTGTTTTAGGGAGGCAGGAAAACATAGCAGAGCAAGTGATACCATCTTCAGTGGCACAGTTTAGCAAGGAGATTTTGGGGACAAGAGAGGAAATCTACATTTTTTCCAAATAGATCAGCAGTAGGATTTTCTAATGCCTTCAGTACTTCTGAACCGTGCTTCTTCTGACATCTCCAGAAATCTACTTTATCGTTGACTCATACAGTGAAATTTTGACATTTCTGCCTCGTATGCACAAAGGGTCATACAAGCTTAAAGTTTTTAATAATTTTTAATAGAACATGATACAAACCATTCTCTTGAGAAATTCAGTATAACTGAAGAGTTATTTGTTTTGGTCTTACAAGCTACTGTTAGCCAGGAAACAGGTCGGTCTGAATATAAAAAGCACCTTCTGTGTTTGCCGCTTAAACGTGCTCTGGCCTTTCCGCAGGCATGATATGGTCAGAGTGCAAGGAGATCTGGGAAGAGGGGCCACGCGAGTACGTGGTGCACCTCTGGAACCTGCTGGACTTTGGGATGCTGTCCATCTTCGTGGCATCGTTCACCGCCAGGTTCATGGCTTTTCTCAAAGCGACGGAAGCACAACAGTACGTAGATCAGTACGTTCAAGATGATGACCTCAATAATGTCACCCTTCCCCCTGAAGTTGCTTACTTTACTTACGGTAAGATGCTTTTTGCTATCATCTAATGCTTCCTGTTATTTTAGGATAATGTGTGGCAGCGCTGAAAGCAGCTTTCTTTTTGTGATATTTATGTAGTTTTTTTCTAATTAAACCAAATTATTATTCTCAGATCTACCCATTCCAGCCATCTTCCTAAACAGTCAGAAAGGAATTGAGATCTGAGCCTCATTCAGTCTCTGATCTTGTGCTAAGGCTACGTTCAGGTCAATCACATCCTGACAAAATAGCTTGAGCAACAAATAATCAGGAACTGGGAGTGAGCAGAATATAATTTAAATTACAGATGAATGAACCTGCTTGGTTTTCCAAATGTGAGAGGGGGAAATGTGTGAACACACATAGGATCTGGAGCTGCATTTCTAACTGGTGGTAGGCTCTGCGCCTCTGTTACATCCAACACCTGTATAATGGAAATACAAATACAAATTACACGCGTAAGCTGCTTCCTCCAAGAGGAAAACCTATATTTTGGAGAGCCTATATCATCTATAAGTGCTAACATTTGGAAATGCAAGCAGTAGCATAGCCTTGACAACATTATTTTTGATGGCTGAAATGGTTTTTCTTTGATAGTCACAAATGAATAGAGCTTTGCACCCCAGTGTGGGGACTGGATTCATTGCATGCCTCTGCAAGCTTTAGATGTAACCCTGAGCAAAATCCGTGGGGATTTTTGCTCACAGAGGGGCTGCAGGAGCTAGAGAGCTGGGCACAAAGGAGCGCCATTTGCTCCCTAGGGTTGTAAGGTAGTTATTCCAGCGACGTGCTTGGGCTGGAGAGGAAGATCTGGGGCAGCAGACTTCATCCACTGTAGACATGCACCACGCAGCACCTGAGACACGTGCCCTGACCCCGCAGCAGGGTGCACAGCCACAGGCTCGCTGGCGGGTCCGTGAGCCGGTCACACTGGCTCAGCCTCTTGCTTGGTGCGTCCCCTCTGAAGGTAAGCTAAGCTCCCCTCTCCTTGCCCAGGCAAGCAAGAGCCCACTGAGATGATGTGGTTTTCCTCTCTCTGGTTTGCTGCTGACCCATTTAAAGTGAGTTCATGATACAAAGGTGCAAAGGGTCCAGAACAGAATGTCACAACCAGATCCTGCGAATTCCTCCATCTGCTGCTTTTCCTTGGGTTCAGATTACTGAAAATAATGCCTAAGTTTACTGCTGTGTCCTTAAAGATGTCACATGTTTTAGCTCTGAGTCACAATCTTTTCATCAAGGAGCTCAGCTGATGCAAGGACACTTATAAGCTATATTAATATAAATGTTCAAATTTTCAGTAGATTAAATAAATGATGCATATCTGGTATCAACAAGAAGCTTTTTAAAGTAAAAATATTAGAGTGACTAGACTGCAAGAATTGGTTTTAATTTAAAGATAACATGAAGATTATACACTTGATAGTTATACCTGCTTTATCTGAACAAATCCTAACTTTCCTATCTAATGGTAGGGATAGAGATCTCAGTCTCCCTCATGCTCCCTTTCCAAATGTTGACACAGTGCCATGTATCCAAATCTATAGCCAAACTCCACTGCATTGTGGTTTTGGTTCTCCATCTCAAGGGCTTCAGATGGAAAAGGCACAGCACAGCTGATGTTCGACTAGGAAACGGAAAATATCAGATTTGTTTAAAGCCATGCTATTTTTTTGCTGTGTGACTTTGGTAAATCCAAGTGACTTGCTCATTTCTCATCTTTACCATGTGAAAAATACAACTAATTCTTCTCACCTGTATTTGTACAGCATGCTGAGGACTTCAGTGACCAGTTGTTCCAAACCTTTTTTCTTTCTTTAACTCCTGGCCAAAACCAAGATTCAGTCTTGAAAAGGGGTCATTTATCATCATAATTTCCATCTAACACTTTTTGTTACTAATACCTAGTATACATGTATTGTTTTAGCCAGGAACAAGTGGCTTCCCTCGGATCCTCAGATCATTTCAGAAGGACTGTATGCAATAGCTGTGGTACTCAGCTTCTCCCGCATTGCTTACATTCTTCCAGCCAACGAAAGCTTCGGCCCCCTGCAGATCTCTTTGGGGAGGACTGTGAAGGATATCTTCAAGTTCATGGTCATCTTCATCATGGTGTTCCTGGCCTTCATGATTGGAATGTTCAACCTTTACTCTTACTACCTTGGTGCAAAATACAACCCCGCATTTACAACGTGAGTACCTATGGAAAAGCAGCTGCTCTTGCAGGGCTCAATCCATTCTGRTCCATTGCTGCTGCAAGGTGTGCTCAGATAGTTTCTACTCCAGCTGCRTGGGAAAGTCACATCCAGACTTTCCCTGGGAAACTTGTACCACAGCCTCCAGCCCTGGTAGCCAGCTCAAGGCCTGAACATAGGGAGACGTGTAGTTCAGCAATGGTTATTTCTGGAAATCAAAATAACAGATCAGGAAAATGTTTTGTGAGCTGTTTAATGAGTCCAGAGAAGCAGTGGAAAAGAGGTTAGACMCAAGATTATTGTTCTTAAAACTGCAAGCCAAAACGTATGTAAAATAAGGGAGGATTTTGTTTGTATGAKGTCTGTTTTAGGGTACCACCTGAGCGCAGCTGTGATTATTAGGTGCACATCTGCAGAGCCAGCTGCTAGTCATGATGCTCAGAATAGCAAAACAAACCAGGATGCCTAGGCTGTGTTTCTTAAATCCTGGCTGGGTGCTTTTCAGCAGAGGCCATGTGAAAGYTGCACAGAGCATCGTGCCAGGTTACTGGCCACGCAGGGCAGTGGGTCTGCCTGGGTCACGCTCACCTGCCAGCACTCGCTGGGTGGCCGCGCAGCCCTGCGGAGGTGGCTGTGCCAGAGGGCCTGTCTTCATCTTGTCAGGGATGTCAGGAAGAGAAAGAGGTTGGCAAATGCTTCTGGAATGAGGTTCAGACTAAGGCTGCTTTTGAAAAGGGAAAGCCTACAACCCTTCGGAGGTAGCACAAAATGCAACCTTGATTCTCTGGGACCCCAGGAACCCAAGCCCCAACCCTGGGCGGGACAGCTGAGGTCCTGAAGGAGCTTTCAGAGGAGGGGACATCCTGGTGCCCTGCTGTGTCTGAGGTACGTGTCCCATGCATCCACAGGAAAGCCTCCTCCCTTGYACTGTGATGTGGCACCAGCGTAGCACCGTGGCAGTCAGCTTTGTGTCTCACAAAACCACCGTGAGTTGCCTTAGGGACACGGTGGGGATTTTCCTTCCCACACACCCATCTGTGAGCGAAGAGGAAAGCTTGGCATAATGTTTTCCCCTTGCTGTGATCTGACTTCCAGGCAACCACACCACGCTTGTGATGCCTGAGCCCACAACGTTTACCAGACACAGAGCAGACAGCAGCTGGCATTTGACATGTCATTTCTCTAACGTGTCACATGGTGAGCTGGGGGCTTAGCTTGTAGCTCCTCTAGGAGAAATGACCTTTTCAGCATCATTTCTGTCCTGCAAGTGGCTGTTTCCTTCCAAATGCACAGGAGCCAGTTTTACCACACCACCCTCTTGTGCGACATGTATCTTGTAACATAATGTTTACTTTCTCTAATTGAGTCAAATATGCCTTCTAGACCTCTCCGCTAACCTCAGATACATTTTAATGGAAGGATTTATGAGGCCAGATGCAATTACATTTATCTGTGCTCAGTAGTAAGGTAGAAGAAAATTGAGCATGTGGGATGTGACTTGCTTCTTATTGGAAGAGAAGGAGATGCCCTTGAAGCACAAGACTTAATGAGAAGTTGAGTCGATACCATCCTTGATTGCCTGGTGGCACAGTAACCCTCAGTTATGGCATCCCCCAGGCACGTCGCTAGAGCACGTCACTGACAAATTCCAGCCTCTGATGCAATGCCGTGCAGTAACTTTCTCATTAGCACTCATTACCTAAGTGGATCTTCCAGTAGTTACTATCTTTTGATGGGAATAATGTGCAAACATTGACTAAAATGATGACTGCTCACTGGAGTAAAGATTGCTCAAATGCTCGAGGGATGTTTGGATTGGGGAGAGTCTTGTCAAAAGGCAGTGCTCTTCCTCCTTAACTTCAGCCTGGTGACTGCTTATCCTGGAGGGACTTCATGTTGTTATGAAGCAAATTTTCCATGAGCATAAATTTTTCCTTTTAAGAATTTGGAAGAGATTTAAAATAGACTTACTTTCTTCTGATTATTTAAACACACAGAAGTGTCAAATGATGATCAGTGAAAATGAGCCCTTTCATCATATGAAACAAAGAGAATAGATTAACATTCATCCCAAAAATCCTTCTCAGACATCTCATTCAACAAGCTAGAAACCCTGAGGTATACAGTCTTAAACAATTTTAATAAGCTAACGACAAGGTTATATTGGCAGATGGGCAGCTACCAATTCTAGCAACGTTTCCTTCTCTCTATTTTTCGTGAGCTGCTTGTGGGCCTTGCTGAACGTGGCGGGCTCCTGCTGCCATTAACTTATTCGTGAAAGGAAGGAAAATTTCAGTATTAGAGCTGAGTAAGTAGCTCAGCTGTTGTGAAAATTCACTGGGGCAAAGAAGAATAACGCTTACTTTGGTGTCCTCATAACCATTCTGTGACTTCAGAGATGTCACTGAATGCATTTCCAGGCGGGCATGTTTGTGTATTCTAATGAGGATGGGTGAAATTTTACAGAAAGCAAGTTTTATACTCAGAAATGTGACTATTCGACTATGGGACCTTATTCTCAGACATCACTTGGCTAGTCATGACAGAAAAAGACCCATTGGATTTGTGCGCTAATCGATTGTGCCCAGTTTCAAAGGGCATTGAATTGACAGCTCACTGGATAGCCTCAGTGAGAAACCTTAGACAAACCGCTACTCACCGAAATAACTTCAAATTACACATTTAAGAAAACCACAGCTTCCCAGGACAGGACATAGGCAGGAAAAAGAGTGTACATTTGTCCAGATAACACTCAGAGGGAATTGCTTGCTTAGTTCCAATGATAATAATCAGTGAATGTTTGGTGTAACTTAGCTTTCACCTTCCCTTGCTATTGCACTTTTGAAATCATGTGCTCCATTTTGCTTGTGTTGCCATCTGCAGAGCAAGCACGTAGCACCCCAGTGGCCTCTGAACCCAGTTATCGTGCAAAGTTTCTGTCATTCCTTCCATTTTAATGTTCCGGATGCAAAGGAAATAAAGATGCAGTGGACTTTACTTCACACAGTAAAATACAGAGATTATTTAACTAACCATGGTACACTTTCAAAATTTTTTTGGAGTTCTTCAATGCTGAAAAATAGACCATTTCCACGACACTTGCAACCGACCCCAGCTATGTTTATCTGTTTATTGTATGCTGTGTACAGAACACAGCTCTTGAAACAGCCTGTAATTAAGAACATGCTATGCAAACAAAATTGAAATGAAGGCAAGACTGATTGTGCTCATCTTGCTTTCCGCATCGCATATCAGGCTGAAGGCTACACGGCAAGGTTTTCTGTCTCCCTCTCCCCAAAGGGAAATGCGACTCACTGTTCAGTGCCAATGTTACTTCGAGGCTTGAAGGCTTTTTTCTTCTCATTTTGCTTTGTGATAAAAATGTGATATTTTTGTAGATTATATTGACTGCATTGCTTTTTTGGTAGTGCTAAATCTCAACCAATCAATTTAAGGAAATAAGTCTGAAAGGATGTCTTAAGCTTTCTTAAAGAGGAGGACACAAGACTGACATGAAATCATAGCCTTGCCATGATCCTTTTTGATGAACAGCACACTGCTGTTTACAAAAACAAGGAAAATCTGCAACTGGATGATTGCTTATGGTCTGTTTTCTTCCTTGATGCAAAATCTTTGTTTAACTTTTACAGGACTATGTGTATTGAAACAAAAAAATCTCTCTGCTCCCTCCCCGCTGCAACAGTTGGCTCTACCACAGTAGGGCGAGATTGCGGTGTACCCGTCTCCACAAAGAGCATCCGTCAATCTGCCACTGCCAGATCCTCCTGCTGCCAGGAGCTGTCAGTCCGGGCAGGACTCCTGACTTCCTCCGTTCCTTCATTTGTCTGCCTTTGAGAAGGATAAAACACCCGCTGACCTTGCAGGAAGGGGGTAAATTGCTTAGCTGGCAACGATGAGGCACATCAGCATCTTGGAATCTTTGAGAACTTGGCTCCAAACATCCTCGTCTCGTTGTTTTAGCAAGATGTTCTCAAAAAAAAAAACCCCAAGAACTGATGTTCCCTGTGACCTGTACCAAATCTCGTGCAATTTGGCAATAATCTAAAAGGGAGAAGGAAAGAGCCATCCAGCCTTTTCGGAGAGTAGGGATGGACTAGTACAAGGTCTCCTTATAAATGTTTCCTCTACAAGAGGGAGACCTGCATCTGCCTGGGCGCATTGCTAAGCACCGTCTTGGGGTGCTACAGGTCAGGTCCACCTCTCACACCACCTTCCCAGTCCCACCACCATGGGCACACTGGGAATAAGGACTATAGACATTTGCACTGGAGCCCAGCGCCCTGGCCCGTGCCTGCCTCCTCTGCAGTGCTCAGGGTGGTCGAGGCCGCTCGCAGTCCTTAATTAACTTTTCAAGGAGAATCCGGCACCACTCCAGAACAAAGGTTAATGCTTGAGCTGCGGAAAAGGAGCAGAGTTGACACGTTGTATTAAAATCTGCCTGCAGGGTGGAAAACTAAGGGACCCTTTCCAAATTAAAAAAGGAAGGTTAATAGGAGGGTGCAGCTGGGATCAAGGCTGGGGTTATGGTTTTTATTAGTTTGATAAGTGACTTAGGTGGTGGGTTTCAAAGCCAGAGATTTTTGGTGTTATATGTGTTCTTTAACTGGAAAGTACAACATTTATAGAATAAGCACTGGCCAGATTGCTACCATAAAAGTGAAGGGTATCTGACACATTAATGCCAGCTACCCTTTTCTGCAGATGTGGGCAGGAGACAAGAGCAGAATGTTACAGGAGAGGAAATGTCCAGCAAGTGGAAAAGTGATGGCACTTGTTTGCAGCACAGTCACAGCTCATCCCACAAGTCTATCTTTGCGTGGTGTCCCAGCCTCGTGCAAAGCAGCAAGGGGGAGTGAACATGGTATCAGTGGCTCTGAGTATCATGGAGACTGAAGACAAAGCCACATTTTAAATGAAATTGTGCAACATCTATTTGAAATACCACTCAGGGTTACTCCCCACAAGTCAATGCAGTTATACTAGCTGAGAATGATACCTAAATATTTACTGCAGTCTTACTACTACTTGTAAATGGAATATGGAATACCATAAGTTATGATGGGAGATAAATACCAGTTTGCTTTGGCAGAAAGGAACTGCCCAATGCTCTGCACTAGCCATTCAAAGGGTTGAAATTCTTTTCTCTTGCTGTTATGCATGGTGTAATTGATACTGGAGTTGATGTAAAGCTTATTGTTCCCTTAGGAAATGTCGTAGTTTGTGTCTATAATCTGTTTTTATAAACAGATTTAGCAGGATTAGGCTGCCACCCTAGTAAAAAACATTTCATCAAAATAATTTGTCGGTGGCATTGGTTTCTTAGAAGGCGTTTACCTTCTGGCAGGCAGGGGGGGAGAGGAGGTAATTAACTGTTAACATGCTAAGGATTGTTCAGTGAAGGCAAAATTGCTTCTAAATTAAAATTAAGCAAACTGCTTCCAAAATGTACCAGCATCCCTCCTCCTCCTTCCTTCCCTCCTTTTCAGCTGTGGCTGTTCCCCTTCTGCCTGTTACAGCTTTGACTCCTCTGAATCAGACTCTCCTTTTGACCTGTCAGTCCAGCTGCATCCTTTCCAGCCCCAATTCTCTTTGTCGTTGGCTTATTCCACCTTTTATTTTCCTTTGGTTCCTTTCTACTTTCAAGCAAGGGTAATAATCACATCAAAATGCCTCTCTGCAACATCTTCTACCACTCCTTAATTTCAAATTTTTGCTACAAATTCTTGGGTGTCTGACTATGGGCTGACTATACTTTCACTGTGTGCTCGTTATATTAATGCCACTAATCAGAACCTTTCAGTCACTCCTTCTGGGTAAAAAGTAATGCTTCTTTTCTGCCCTGGAAACCGCATATAAGGAGGTCAAACTAGGTTCCTCCTTCCTTTTCCCAGATAACCTCTGCCTGCCTTCTCTGGATGAGAAAAGGGTGAGTGAGTAGGAGTAAAAAGCCCTACCCAAAAAGTTTCAAACTGCAAGTTGCCCATGAAGTCGTCCTTAATAGGGACACAAAATCCAAGTGAAAAATAATACACCTGAGAAGAACAGATGGAGCAAATAAGGGGACACTGTAACTTTGTAGTATCAATGAGAAATCACATTTCTTATCAAATCAGGAAATATGATTTGGTGCATCCCTGGGTGATGGATAATGGCTTACAATGACTGTGCCAAGGGATCATATTTGTATTGGTGGATTGCCGCTTTTATTATTAGCATTTGGTCTGGCTAACCTGGTGTCAACTCTATAATGTGATTGTTTGCTCTATTTTTAGGGTAGAAGAAAGTTTTAAAACCTTATTCTGGTCAATATTTGGCTTATCGGAAGTGATATCTGTGGTGCTGAAGTACGATCATAAATTCATTGAGAATATCGGATACGTACTCTATGGAGTATATAACGTGACTATGGTGGTGGTGCTGCTTAATATGCTAATAGCCATGATCAACAACTCCTATCAGGAAATTGAGGTAAGATAAGAAATTAGATTACAAACTCAATATACTTAATTATGACTGATAATGAAAATGTTAAAAAAACAAGGAAGCTGTAGCTTATTCCCTATGCAAGATTAGAGTGCTGTTGAAACACAAATCTTAAACTGTGTAAGAGTTAAGGCTGTGTCTGTCCTCCCCAAATTAGGATTGAATTAATAATTAACAATTAATAATTTCTAGAACAACTTCAACTTCCTTGTTTTTAATGACCATCTGTGAGTAAACCCGATTTCCTTTACATGTATTTAATGAAAGCAGTTTGTGATATTTTTTACTATGTTGCTTACGATAATTTATCCAGGTGTGTTACCTTAGCTACGTTGTTTGCTTATGACAGATCGAGTAATATTTCATCTGGCTTTTTGCCCTGTTCTCTACTGCTTAAAAGCCCAAGCCCATCTAGGTCTGAAACTCATGTATGCATATTTAAAAATTCCATATTTTCCAAATACCAGGTATACAAGCTTGATACAGATTTTTTTTGAGGCGTGTTTAGGTCTGCAAAACATAACTGCATGAACATTCACAAAAAGCAGCTTTTAAAGGCTATGAACACAGCCCTCAAGGAATATGAATAGGTTTCTGCAGAAAGGTGTTTGCAGGGTTTACCCAACCTTGTTCAGTAGTATTGCTATTAGCAGACTGGATTTGCTAAATGCTTTGGACATAAACAACTCCCTGCTAATGTAAATAAAGGCAGAAAATGAAATTATTTGGATAATGTTAACGCTGAGTCACCTCTTTCTTCTGATTTGTTAAATGTCAAGTTTCTGTAGTTGGGTTTGTATTAATTATTTGTTCTAATCTCCCCTCAGAACCTGACACTGCAAAAGGCCAGAGCTGAAAATATTTTCTCACTGTAATGTCTGAGTCATCCATGTACTGTAGTGCAAATATAACTCTATCTTGTGCATGCTGTAACTAAGTCTAAATGTCAGAGAGACCTTACATATGTCCTCTGCCCCAGGAGCTTTCCTGCATGCAGAAGACAGAGTCATTTCCCCAAATGTTTCTAATCACTTAAGATCAAGCATCTTCCTGAATCCTCTTCTACAGAAACAAGAATTACTTCTGAAGGGGTCTCAGCCTCTTACCACATTTTCTAGTTTATTGTAGTAGGTAGAGATGCTCTTGAAAGTTTCCAAAGAAACAACTCTAAAAATACCTGAATAGGTGACTTATATTAACTTTCTAGTCTAAACTTTGTGATGACCATTTTCCTGGAAAAATGCTGTAGCATCCTTCTTGACTGTGTGGAAATTTTCAAAACTTTGTTAAAGACTACTTGTAACTATCAGGAAGCAAAACAAGTGTGAGCTATTTGGCCCAGATCCTCCTACTTGAGGACTGGGAAAAACTAGTAAATCTCATACTAGTTCCTTTCAATCCTCAGCAGCAGGGAGATTAAAGACAGGGTCATCCTACTGACTGCAGAGAAAGTCCCTTTTGCCAATGTGTTTATCTGAGGACAGCAATGTCAATAACAACAGAGGATGGTCATTACTTAGGAATTAAGTTCCATTATGGTCAGTGGGGACATGTTTTACTGTTAGCTGGAGTGACAAGACCATATTCTCATGCTTTCCATTGAACATCTCTCTTCAGCTACTTCTGTTTTTATTCTGTTTGTGCCTCAAGTATTAGTGCTTCCTGCCAACTTTGCATTTATGGAGAGAAAAAATCCTTTTGCCAGCCAGAAACCAGAACTACTTCCATCAGTAGCTCCTTAGCTGCTTAACAGAAAATCATTAAAACAGCTCACAAATGATCTCCACTGTAATTCAGCTTAAGGCTTCTGTGAGGTGCAACCCCAAGCAATGAGAAGGCCAAATGGCAGAAGAAGTGAATGCTGCTCCACTGGCAAAGACATATCGCTGTAACTGTGACAGAATTAATCTCAGTTGTGTTATGCCAGTTTTTGACTGGGTTTCAGAGGTACAGGATAATCGGAGGTTATTAATTTCAGCAGAACACAGATGTACATGAGCACAGGGTGTTGGCAGACCCACGCTTCTATTGATGCTGCTGGCCTCCATATAAACCACAATGAAAACAGCTGTAGAGCAGCTGTATCTCATTCTTTCTTTCACGCGATAAATGGTCCTGATACATGGCCCTGACCATCCTCCTATACAAATGCCAAGCAGATCCATAAAGTATGTGCTAACCTTGCCCTTGTACTTGGAAGTGATCATGGCCCACCTTGATAGTTCATAAAGGAGATTCACAAGCACTGAGTGATGGACTTTTTCTCCACCTTCATCAGTGGCAGGAGGTGAATAGTGAGAGACTTAAGGTGTATTGATCTAGGGATACCGATGGTGAATGCAAAAAGGATCAATGAGGAAATCAGCTAATAATAGAAGAAATCAGCAACCTAGCCTCTTCTATGGGGGATTCCTGGCAAATGCAGTGATAACAGTTAGCTGGCAGTTAGATAGCATTGCAGTTAATCAGAGACAATCTTTGTTGTTGTTGTGCACATAAAAGTTTCTTCTGCTTTCCATGACTCTGTATATGTTCTGATACATTCATTTATCAGCATAGCACAAGCACCAGATTGTTACTGAAAGACAGCCCCTTCAATATCCAAGGAAATAAGAAATAGTCTAGTATTTGGAGGATTTAAACTCTCTGTTTATCCGCTGCTTTGTTCAAATTTTCCTTATTTTGAGATCACTACAGAGAAGCCTACAAAGACACGTTGTGTGCAGGGGTCTTGGTTTGGCAAACAGAAATCTGATTCTAGTTAAACCCTACCTGTATGTTTGTCCTTGTCACAGCTAAATTCCTTCCTATTTACTAATTATGCATTTGGGTGTTGTTTTTTTTTTTCTCTTCCCTTCCCAAGGAGGATGCAGATGTGGAGTGGAAGTTTGCACGTGCCAAGCTCTGGCTATCCTACTTTGATGAAGGAAGGACTTTACCTGCTCCTTTTAATCTAGTGCCAAGCCCTAAATCATTTTATTATCTCATACTGAGAATAAAAATGTGCCTCATAAAACTCTGCAAATCCAAGGCCAAAAACTGTGAAAATGATCTTGAGATGGGGATGCTGAATTCCAAACAACGGGTATGTTGTATCTTCACTTTTCACCTTCTTTGTAGAAAAGGTTCATGCCAGGGACCTTCTGGAGGGGGTTGCATGGTACACAGGTACATCAGGGACAGCACAGCCTCTTACTCAGCCTCATCATTGCGTATTAGTTGTATTACATTGCACCCAGAGGGTCCACCCAGACTTKTGGCCTTAGTGTACTAGACGCTGTCAGGACACTGGGCAAAGAGTAACTTTTATAAAAGCAGGCACTTTTATAAGGGAGTTTCCCCAAGGCCAAATAAGCAAGGTCAAAGACCAAGGGCAGAAGCAGAGGCACAAATAGAATCCCAGCTTGTCTGGCTCCTCATCTACCCAGCAGGCCTTTATGCCTCTTCAAAACATCCGCCTTCCTTTAAGTGATTTCCAAATTAATTTTACTGTCATTACAACATTTTCTGCCATTCCAGGTTTGGGAACGAGTTTCCAAGCAGGGCTTAATAACACCGCCTAAATACCTAAAGCTATAATTAACAACCTCTCTACTTACTTCTGCCTAGTGATGTGTAGCCACTAATGGGTAGATCCTGCCTCAGCCACTGCCCCTTTGATCATTTGAAATAGAAATTTGCTTTGGAAATACTGGCTACACAGCAGCACGCTTTCCTCAGCACTAGTGAGTGTCCACATGACGAAGCAAGAGAGATGCAAGAATATGGTTAGCACCCAGACCCTTCCCAACAGAATTAGCTTTGCTCCCCCATGGGAAAATGCCAGAGAAATTAGAGAAAATGATGTTGCCCGTGGAAATTATTATCTGCAACACTGTGCAGAGTGTCACTGGGATGAAGTGTTCCCAGCACATAAATTTATAACAAACACAATCCCACTCACAGGGCAAGTACACCTGCTTTCCATTGGAGAAGAAAACACCCGAAACATTCACAGGAACTCAGCCACAGCTGCTCAGCTGCTGTCATTAAATTCAGTGGATTCAAAGATGTGAGGAGGCAGCTTTGCTTAAAAGCGTCCTGGCCTTTATTTAATTTTCTCATCTCAAGCTGGGTTTGAAACAAGAGAACAACCCTGGGAACCCATTCCTGGGGAAAAAGCAAAGCCCTCTGAAATGTGTTGTCTATTATTTCTTACAGTCACTGTACATGAGAGGCTGATGTGGCTCCTCGGCAGGCTTGGCCAGCCTTTCTAGGGCAGCTGAGATGTGGGCAGCCTACCCCAGTTTTAAGCTTGCAGAAAAGAAGAGGTGTACTAAGAGACACCGAGGAGAAAGAAAGGAAAGCTGGAGGAGGCTTTGCAGAGTTTGCCTTTGTAATGTGCAGCCTGCTTTTGGGCTTTTTCTGGATCTCTTGTCTCTCCTTGAAGGAGCAAACAGCTGAGCAATACAACAAGTCATGGTGAGCCATCCAGCTCCAGGCAAAGCCCACAGCCTTGGAGGAGATCACGCTCCCATGAATTTAAGAGAGCTGCACAGTCTCTGCCAGAGCCTAAATTGGAGGGAGAAGTATATCCATGGGGTCTCCTTCACGTTATCAATTAATCTACCCAAGACGGTGAGCATTGCCAAGGTAGACAAGCATTTGGGGGCATTTTACTCTATAAATTAATTTAACACTGCTATTGATTACTGAAAGACTCACTAGAACAGTGGAGTCTTGAAATGAAAGAAATGCTAGTCCTTCAGCTATCTCAAATAATGATTAAAAAAGATAATCCTTTTAAAACGTTATTTGAATCTAACCACACAAATCTAGCATTGTTTGAAATTTAATTTCTGCTTCAAAGCATAAACCAAAGTAATAAAATTTTCTCTAAGCCTCTCCTTCCCCAAGCCACATAAGTGAAAGTGTCTGGCTTGCCCTTTTTCATGGAACTCATGCAAAATTCATAGTTTCCATGGCTTTGACATAAACAATAAGAGTATCAGTCATTTCTTGCTTACCTGTTGATTTTGTTCATAGATCATCTTCAAAACAGTCTCTGTAAGACCATGGCATGCCTGATGAGTAAGAAAAAAAAAAAAAAAAAAAAATTACACGATTACTTCAGATTTTACTCCAATCATTATCAGCATCCTGATTTAAAAAAAAAAAATAATGGGGAAAAAAAAAAAATCACCTATTTCTCAGGATCTCTGGTCCAGTCAGGAAGAAAAACCCTTAACCAGGGCCTTCCCTGTACATACACTTGCATATAGGTGCAGAGGTCTATGACGCGTATTGGCTCCTCTGGGTCTATGACATGAATTACTTCCTTTGAATAAGTGATTTCTTTTTCATTAGAACTTGGACCAAAAAGCTCAGAGGTGGAAAACAGAGTCAAAGAAATATCTTACAAATACTGTGTGTAGTCTTCAGAAAAGTCTCCTTCAAAGCTTCTAGAGTACAAAATTAGTAGCTGCGATGTCCACTGATAAAAAATACTGCTCTGCCTAACAAAAAAAGCATATTTTTGTTGAGCTAAAAAAGTAGCAAATGGTACTACTGTTTCAAAAGGACTGATGAAAATCAATTCTTTTTCAGAATTTGTTTTCATACCACATCGATTTGTTCTCTTTAAACACAAGTATTTATTTTTCTTCCTTTCTTAAATTGTGTTCTAAATTGATAATCCCCAATCTACTTAAGATTACATATTTTGTGCCTCTTAACACCTTCTTGTCTAAAACTTGTGTGAGAATACCATTTTTGCCTAGGCAATTTAGAATACAACTTTTTTCAGTAATTTGTGGGTTTTGACCCTTTTGCATCTTCCAAAAGTTTACTTTTTTAGACCTGAATGTGCTGGCTTTTATTCTACTCTTACATTGAACCATTTCCTACTGTTTTTATAAAGCTCTGTTTAGTTTGGGGCTGTCTGGGTATGAGAAGCTATCATTGATTTAATTATATCATGATGTTTTATAATTTCAGAAAGTTCGTTTTCACTCTAGCACTCGAAATACAGAAAATTTTTCTGGGAAGAACGCTTATAACAAGCCCACAAGATATCAGGTAATCACAGCATGAAAGCAGGAGCCAGGGAAGAGATCTGTCAGCGAACAGCTCTTACCTGCAAGGGTCATGTTTGCTTTCTTCCAGTCGATGCCATCCTGTGATGTGCCAGGCTGTGGCTTAGCACGGGCATGGGACTGGGCTGGGGCACTTCAGAGACAGACGCAGCCTATCACCCATGGAAGTACACGTGGTGTTAGCGTTTGTCATGCTCATAAATTCCACTCAAGGGTATTTAGTTTAATGCAAGAAATATCATTCAAGCTTTTATCTTCCAGTCTTGCATTGACAACATTTCATTTGTCATGACATAGAGCCGTCTCTCCAGCCTTTGCATTAACATTTGCATGTGCTTTCTCTGGCAGTGACTTGTCCTACCAAGCTAAACGTGCAATGTGGTATGGTTCAAAAATACCTGTGGCTGCAGCGGTGGCACGGGGTACCCCAGCCATCGCAGGAACTAACACAACTGTCTGTCTCAGCTGGAGTGTTCGTGCCAGCAGATGTATTATTTCTTGTGCAAACATGTGTAGTAGGGTAACACAATACGTAAAATGTGCCCCACGGGACTTTTTCCTTCTTTTTTAACGTAAAGTGAAAAGGAATCTGATGGCAAGTGATATGTCTGAAGGAACCGACATTAAAGAAAGTTGAGGAAAGCAATAGTTAAATTGGATAAAATGTGCAACGGCAATTCTAGCATTGGTTTGTCTTGTGTTGGTACAGCATCCAGCACAATGGGCTTCTAGGCTGTATAGCAGACCAGTAATAAATTTTTACTGGTTTTAAAAGTTTTCCAGGCTTTTGTGCCAGGATAGAAGGCATGTCTAAATATCTAAGTTAGAAATGGGATACATTCACTCTGGCATCTGGAGTTAGTTGGCTTGATGCCATCAAAGGCAAAGGGAAGAGACGATTGTGTCCCACTCAAAATGGCATTTCAGCATTCCTGACATTTTCCCGTCCATTCAGACCCACAGGTAATGGAAAAATGTGTCAGCCTCTGCTGGACTCGTTCTCTTCCTGTAGCTATTATTTCTAAATGAGACCGCCTAATATTTTTGATAAAGTAGACCCTTCTTTCCAAGGTTAAAAAAGCCAAAGGCAGCTGTGGAAAATAGGAAAAGATAATTACCTGTTATTTTGCTTTAATAATGCTCCTACTAGGCTTGTCTTCAAATGATCTTAGAAAGTTTCAGTTGCTGCAGGAAGAAATTTCCCGAATAATATAAGGAGTGTAATAGTCTTGATTATCTAAATATAAAGAAGAACAAACAATTTGATAATCTGGCCAGCAAGTTTTCTTCTACAACTGGGAAAACCTTTGAAGCAGTAGCTTCTTGCTGAACTGTTTTCTTTAGTGGAATTTATCAAGTGATGTATCTGCAGTCTGTACTTGGAGTGTATGTACATACAGACAGTGCTCTTGAGGGATAACAAAAATATACAGAACCCAAACATGCAATAATTTGAAAAGTAGGAAGAACAAGTCAACACACAGCTGTCGTGATCTGGGAATAAACTAGTCCAGGCAAAACGATGCCTTTATCAAACCCTCTTGAGCTGAGACCTTAAGTTGGAGCATTGCTAAAATGCTGTGCTAAGCTCACAAGTTTTTCCCACGTTCAGCACTGCAGTCTGTCATGCTATCATCAGCGTCTTCAGCTACAAAACTCAGGAAAGGATCTGTCAGGAAAAAATAAAAGGAATAGTTTGTACTTTTAAAGGCTCAGAAGTATATTTCTTTATTGTTTGGAGAGACAAAATAGCAAAGAGGTGAGAAATGAGAAAATCCCTTTGCTCACTTCACTCTCGAGCTCTTCTACTGCCTAACTGATAACTTGCATTTGAGATCACCCGGTTTGAGATCTGATGCCCCAGTGAGTAGTTGTTTCAATTAACTTTTAGAGAATCGGGGAACAGTACTTTATAGAAATTAGATGTATTTTAATTGTTTCAAGTTTAGCATTCATTACCAAGAGGCTGTCTGGAAGTTTTGTTCAGCATTTCCCTGCAGTAACCAGGATTGTTTTGCCAAAAGGCTATTTCGCTCTAGCTAAAAGGAGCAGTACTGGGGAGAAGGGGAGAAGCAAGGCTTAGAAGCCACAGTGCAATATTGACACAAAAATAAATTACTTTCCTAAAGCTATTGGCAGAAATATCTACTAAGTGACTAAGTAGACTCTTGTAAAAAAGTGGTCACATTTTTAATATTTAGTTTCTGTAAACAAATCTGACTACAACATGTATTTGATAGACTAGGCAGCCTTAAGCTTGTGACTTCTATCACACATAGTGGTTAATATAGGATAGCTTTTGAGTAGTGTCCATCAAAAATACAAGCTGTATGGGAGTGGAGTAGATAGATCTTATGTCATCATATTTTTCCAGGTAATAAGAGCATTCACTGTGTGCTGATTCTTTGTTTTAGTCTCAATTTCCTCTGTCGTCTGTTCTGAAAAAATCATTTCTCTTTGGATCCAGGATTTCCCTACTTTCCCCAAACATTACTTCATTTATGTTTTCTCAGGTGACAACCCTACCTCCCTCTGGATTCTACTACCTTGGCCACCTTCAACACACCGTACGTGCTCTGTGCCTCATCTCTGTTGCCTTAATGACTCACCTGGTTAGCCAGATGCCTCTTTGATACAAGGACAATCTTAGACATCCCATATTCCATGACTGCATGACATACACAAATGACTAGATCCTTCTTTGATGCTCACATGCCTTTTGCACTGCTATAATCCATATTTGGCTCCTAAGAAAAAAGAGCCGGTGTATTGATTTCTTAATTCATATTTCACACTCCTTGCAGCATTTTTCAGTGATGTTCAAAGCAGAGACATGTGATTGCTCTGCGAATAGGTGAGCCTATGCTGGGAGAAGCTTTTCCCTTAACAGTGGCCATCTGGTCAATGAAAGACATTCGTGTATCTGTTCTTGGATGCTCAATGACCTCTCCTCTGTTTGCAGAGGATGCACCTAAATCGTTGTCTCTGATAGAGCAATCCTTTTTATGTTTATCAGAGTTGAGATTTTTTTTTCCCCATTGATGAGTGTCTGTTCTGTAGTGAAGAACTGGCAATGACGCAGGCCCTCAGTTGTAAGCCAGTGTGTAGCCCAAGACTGCCAAAGTTACTTTCCTCCTAGATAAATGTAACTTACGCATTTTTTGAACAATATCACATTGCAAGCTCGTTTCCATAATCATCCTACTATTTCCATATATGCTGTTCCTTACTAACAATCATCTCCCATTTTATAAGTCTACATGGCTCTATTTTCTCCCTGTATATGTCCCTTAAAATCTGTCATTTCCCTAAGAGAATTCTCTTTTCTCTGTCCTTCACTAAATTTATTTTTTCTCCTAAAACCTCAATTCCAAAGCAAACAGAGTCTTTCTGTTAACCTCGGGTCAGATGTTTAGTTCATCATCATGAGTGAGTTTGCTAACATCATTAATTAACCACTTATTTCTTCCTGTAGAGCATTTTTTATTGATACATTAAACAGCACCATGCTAAAGGAAGGCTCTGGATCCCATTTCTTAGCTTGCTGTTGGATCATCTGTGGGACATACTCTACATTCATGTGCATCCCACTAAATACCCCAAAGTGCCTCGTATGTGGGCTCATTATGGAATGGCTGTCAATCAACTATTGTAGTACAAAGTTCATAATATAGAGTATAAAATAAATGGGAAATCAATAAAGAATTCTCTTTGCATCCTCTGAAGCCAGGTTTTATCCATAGTGAAACCAGGTGTTTGAATTGCTCATAATAACTCTAGAATTAAGGCAATGTGGATAAGCTCATGTTAAGATAAGTGTTTCTGTTCTCTTTTCAGAAAATAATGAAACGTCTGATTAAGCGGTATGTACTGAAGGCTCAGGTTGACCGAGAAAATGATGAGGTCAATGAAGGCAAGTGGATTTTTATAATTGACACAGATTAGAGCATGTAATGTTATTGCTATTGATATGGCCAGTAAGAGGGTTGAGCTTAGATAAAATCCTCTGTAGAGAGAGAGCATGCTCACACTCGCACTAAGGTGAGCAGTGGTGACTCTGAGCCACCTTTATGCTCCTGAAATTCTGGGTCCTTAATTTTCCTTAGCAGAACACATATATCATAGGATCTGTCTTTACATAGTCCTGCTCCCCCCCATAGCTCTACTTCTCCTTGCGATACACCCACAATATTGCCAACACCTAACCTTTTCTTGGGGTCTAATTAAAGGAATTTCTGACTGTACTGCCCATGCCTGCCCCAAGGACTTTTTTTGAACTGGATAAGGATATTTATGGCCATGGTGTAGGATTTGTATGCAGACAGTAAAGAACCTCCTTCTAATACCTCTTAACTGCTATCCTCCTGCAAATGCCCTATGTAGGTGGAGATCAATAAGTGGAGAGAGAATAGACTTGAGAAAAAAGATGAACTTTCCATATATACTTGCTATTGCTGTCAGTACCACTACCACAAGTACAGGTTCTTTCGTATAAGTCAAGTATTAAGTGCATAAATGCAGGGACATCATATGGTGCTCCACACACATTCATGACCGAGCACACTGAAATTAATGCTTTCTCAGGTTTTAAAACCATAGGGATTACTTATTTGTTTCAATATTGCTAATAAGAACATTTTCCTCCTTTTAGGAGAACTTAAAGAGATTAAGCAAGATATTTCTAGTCTCCGCTATGAACTCTTAGAGGAAAAGTCACAAGCTACTGGCGAGCTGGCAAGACTAATACAGCAGCTGAGCGACAAATTTGGGAAGAACTTAAATAAGGACATTTGATGGTGAACACAGAGAAAGGCAACTGGTTTTCTAAACATTATTCAGTCTCAACCAGCATCTTAGGAGGGCAAAAACCATGCAAAAGATGGGTACCGCACACTCAACTTTTGCTAACTAGCAAGTAAGTATGGGTAGGAGCACTTTGCATTACTCCTGTGCTTGGTGAGTTACCAGTTAAATCTTTTATGATACAGAATTGACTTACTGGTAAAAATATATGCCCTTTGACATCAGAAATAGATGCACCATAGGAAGGCACCTCTAGTTAAAGGCAAAAAAGCCAGATCTTCACCCATCTGACTCTAGTGAAGACAATGCAACTGTGCTCATTTATACCAACTGATAGATTTGGGTACTGATCAGAATTGGGTAAAGTCTGAAGAAAAAATGTGCCAAGCATATTCCTTGAAAAATTTTGAAAATTCCTACCCTTGGGTGTGTATTCTCCTCTTACGTTTACACGGGCATCCATGAAGATAACTTTGAACAGCACTGTGGTTAATGAAAAGCAAATGAGAAATCATCTGCTGAAATCACCAAGGTAAAGCACGGCAGGTAGAGGTCATCTGCTTTTTAGACTGGATGACAGCGTTGGAAAAAATGGACCAAGCTTGTTGGGTAAAGCATCCTTTCACCCCTCTGCTACAACCTGATAAAGGGATTCCCAGCCAAAAACTCCTCTACGCCTTTTCCAGCTATATTAGCTAGTCCACTAATGCATATGATCTCTTTGTACACACCTAGGCTCTCTTTTATCCTTAGATGATCCCAGCTTCAACAACAGTGTACTGAAATATTCATAATGGTGTGAAACTCACTTCCCAGGAATACCCAGAAATAACGTATGTTGTGCTAATGTGTTCAGTTCAAGGAACAACATTAATCCAGTGACAGCGATGCAACTGAGCTCAGCTTTCGGATTCCAGAGGTCAAACAGCAAGCCATAGGGTGAGATAAATCACGAAGAACATAGCCCAGTAGTTTCAAACCTTTAAATCAAGACAAAAAGGCTTCAATTCCACTGAGAACTTTCTGATAAAAAAAGGAAAAATCCTTGTAGAAATTATTGTCTTATGTGTTTGGCTCTTACAGAGGATGAGGAAGGGATTAAAACTGTTTTAAAGGCGCAGTAATACAAGTACTTGGATTGCACTTCTATGACTGGAAAGAGATGAGTCTGCGCAACACAACTGCAAACTTGGATTGCTTGGGTTTTTATGTTTAGCTACATGATTTCAACCACTTAAAGCACACCTTACTACTTGGGAACCACTGAACTGTACTGTTTGTTTACAAGAGACACCTGTAAGATGAACATTACATTTAGGTATCAGCTAAGAAAAACAAACAGAACCAGAAGGTGACCTGTGATCAGTTCTTAAGTGCCAGAAGAGAACACAGATAGCCTAATAGAATAATAGTTATATTTGTACAAAAAGAAAAAAAGAAAACAAAATAAAAAAGTGTACTGTACGTAGATCTGTTTAGAGAAAAAACAAAATACCGTATTTTTACCTTTAATAAGATTATCTTGTATACTGTAATATTTTTACTTAAACATGGGAAAAAAATAAAATTACCTCATAATATTTTGTTGTACATTGAGTGAAATATTTGCCTGATCTTTTGACTATCCAACACATGAACGCTTTTTTTTCTTTTTCTGTGATGTGTGAACAATGAAATCATTATATAAAGCAACTTTGCCATAGGAATTCTGAAGGCCGAAAGAGTCAAAAAGCGAAACTTAAACKACAATACATTTAAAAGGAATAAAACTACGAAATTAAAGTTTCTGTGACCAACGATAGTTTGCAGAAATAACTCCTTACTTGTGGTGCTTAATTTGAGATTATTGTATCCTTATCAATGTGTTTGTAAAATTGCCTTCTAAGAACAGAAATTCAGCTCGGCCGGCTTCAGACAAGCAGTCTGGTACTGGTACTGAGTGTGCAGTCTAAAGTCAAGTGAGTAACATTGAAGTTCACAGGCTTTAGCTGGTAAGACAACTGAAACGGTATTTGCCCCTGGATTACCCCATCTGGGTAAGTGGTACTTTACGGCGCTTCAGCACAAGGTAGGGTTTCCCAGAGCCGTTGTTTGCAAATGCGGGAAATCTGTTGCTTTTGCATGGTAGCTCTTGCAACGTGGTGCCGTGATGAAACACTTAAATGTCAATGTTCAGCAGAGAGTATCAAATGCCAGTGCAAGAAGACAGATGCTGCAAGTAATAATATTTGCAAGAATGATAAGTCATCACTTTGGGCTGTCTTCCGCTACTTAAACCAGAAAATGTTGCTGATTTCAAATATTCAGTTTTCCCCATAAGAAGAAGGAATATCTTTCATGGTAATACTGGTTTTTTTCCCCCCATTTCCAGCCACTGTGTAAAACTTTTTTCAGTTTTGGAAAATCAGCCCTGTTGCTACAGCACTGTCTTAAAAATTAATTTTATTACAGCTCTACACCTGGCTCCTGATCAAAGCATTGCTTTACCCTTCCCATTCAGTGTTTTAGCATCCTCTAGGAATTTAAGCAGAATTATTCTAGGTAGAACATACAATAACCACCATAGTTTCCATTTCTCATGATATTGCATGCCAAGTCGCACAAGAAAGTTAAGTGGAAATGCTATGATGCACTTACATTTTGTACATTTAAAAGCAACTCAACAAAAGGCCTGTCTTAAATTCCAGCAATGCCAACAGGAATGTTCTCCTACTGCTGAATACTGCAGTCAATGCATGTTCTGGTCAGCACAAATAACACCATACTGTGAATAGCTTTGCTGATCCACGTGGACCCAGGCGGAGGTACAGCTGTGCCCCATCAGCTACTGCCTGCTGCCCTTATAGCATCTGTATAAGTGAAGCAGTGCAGTCCTGCCACAGGTAGTTAGCATGCTGCTCTGCATTCAGGAGTTTGCTATGAAAGAGCATAATATTTTCTAGGACTTCGAAAGTAGACTAAAAGATGTATAAAAAACACTGTTAAAAAAAAATCTGCTTCCTCCCCTGTTGCATTTACATTCCAGGAACTATCAAGGCACTGAGACTTCTTATATAAATATTCATGACAAGCAAAATCCCACTTCATTAGAGCACTTTTCTCATCTGGTCCCAGGAACACACCCAAGGAAGCTGCACACTATGTATTAATGTGCTATCAGCAGAAACGATGTTAAATTCATGGTTTACTCTCCAAGCTCTGTTTATAAGAAATTAAAATTAAGAAGCCTTACCAAAAGATCCCTGAGAGAACTTAGAGAGTTTGAAGAGGAAAATTCAAAGTAGGTGGGTCCCAGATCAGATTAGACCTGAGCCGTGCAGGTCCCCTGTCCCATCTCCCATCACTGGTGAGACCCCATGGCAGACCAGTGTCACATCAACCCACCTGCTGGGTTGGATTTGATCCAGCCTGTAACAGCTCTTACTTTTGGCTTTGAAATATAGAATTTAATATTCCTTGGACAAATTCATACTCTGCAGGAATGGAACTTTGCCCAAACTCTTTGTAGATAGATAATTATGACTTTTTATGGCAAATATGTTAGAGAAAGATTAAACTAACCTGAAGTCATCCACACAAGGGTGAATATTCTCCAAGAGATCGTCCTAATTCTGCAAATCCCGCAGGCCGATCAAACTAGAACTTAGACACCCTGAGGAAAATCAGAACAAAGCCATTAACTAGCCAATATTGATTTGTCTTCAGACAGTTGTTTCACGCCTTGCAAAGACCAAACCAGTCAGCTGCTGCTAACAGAAAGGGAGCAAACAGCAGAAACCATTAACTTTAAATAGCTTTAAATAGCTGAACTGCAAGGTTTTAAGCCAGGAACCCCTGCTGACCAGAGGTGCAAATCCTGAAACAAAGGAGCTGCCCGAGGGCATCTGGCATCATGCCACTGCTTTCAGCAGCATGGGATGGGCTTTGAAGCCCACAGGGTGGAGGTGATGTTTCATACGCAGCTTTGCCCTCACAGCTGGACTAATTCTTCCCGTAACTTTACAGAGAACGACTGCTGTCCCCAGTTCCCACAAAACACAGTTTAGAAGTAAATAAGAAGCAAGAACAGYGTCATGAATAATGGCTGAGCAAGCTGCCTGCATCCTGACCAGAGCCCACAGCACATTAAATTGTCAGAGCTAGGCTTTATTTTTAATTAATCTACATGAGAAAAGCATTTCCAGCAGGCCAAAAGAAATTGCCCTAATTAAAAGATGTAAGAGATTAAGGATCACTCAGCAAGGACAAGCCAGGACACAGTCCATCACCACAAACGCAGGAGACCCGAGCAGCGTGGGTCTCTGCCTGCGCCACGGCCAGGTCTGTGCTGCAGCCCTGGGCTGCAGGTGGGGAGGGAGGAGGCAGGGACCTGGCAAACAGGTCCTTCGTTCCTCATTTGGTCTGCATTTGCCTCCCTCGCTAACCACCAGGCAGGGAAATGAAAGCCGTGACTACATAGCCAAGGCTACCAGGACTGTCCTGCAAGATGGCTGTCAGATGGGGAGGATAGATGTTTCCTCTATCCAGACATCATAAATACTTCCCTTGTGACCCAGCCTGACCCCTAAAAGCAGCTCTGCCCTTGCTTTGGCCAGAAAACGCTCACCGCTACAGAGTTAGAGATGCTAACGTCAGCAGGTCCCTTTGCTCCCTTCTTCACCCACTTGGTTCGTGCCCATAGTTTTACCTTGCCTGTGACTGGGCTGTAAACCCTGAGGTGGGAGACCTGATGCACCAGCCTGCACAAACTACGGCCTTAAAGAACTTACATTTTTAGTAAAAAAGGATAGAGARGGAGCAGGAGAAATAGCCCTTGCTTCCAGTGAGGGAAGGGAGGCACAGAGAAATTCAGGGATTTGCCTTAATGAGCTGGAAGTCAGGGACCAAAAATGGATATGTGGCTCTGAATCTGATTTAGGGCTATATATACCCATTAGCTTCGCCCTCTCTTGCTCTCTGTCCTGCATCTTTGTAGGGCACGTACTCCGGTGTGAGGGATAAGATCTGCCAATGCCTGCTGCAAGCAGCACAAGAGCAACAATGGGAAAAAAGAATCATTGCCTCAGTTATCATGTATCATTTTGGGAAGCGATTCCCTCGATCTCCGGGTGGTTTCTATGGCTCCACAGCAATAATGAGATAAGTCTTCACTATAGCTGAATTTAAATAAAGACAAATAGAAAGGGAGATAAAAACCGAAGGGCCAAAACAACTAAACTGGTTCTGGAATTTGTAATACCTTTAATAGCAAGCAAAAGGACACTCGCTTAAGGTCATTTGAGACAGGTATTTAACACAAACCTGCAGTGTGATAAAGGGGATTTGGAAGGGCTTAAAAGGTTAATGAATAGCTAACAAGCTTGTTAATATATAACTAATGTTTACTATAATACAGACTAATATTTAATTCCCTTACTAATGACTAATTATTCTGCTGCAGGGGTTTAATTAGGGTTTACACAGCAGGAGTGCAGGGCGATCTGGTGCTGAGATGAATTTCTCTGCAGCAGTCGCTGGCCCCGACTCCGGGCCCTCTCCGGCAGCTGCCCCTGCAGCAGGCACAGCTTTAGGTGTCCCAGCGTGCACGGGTGTTGAGGAAGCAGGAGACTGACAGCTGAGAACTTCCTTAGGATGAAGGTCGTTCTCTTGTACACCCAAATGGGTGGCACACAGACTCCATAGCAAGTTGCTTTTGAAAACAAGCAAACAAATCCCAAAAGGAAACCTCTACCTGTACCCCAGCGGCTGGCAGCATCATGCACTCCCCTCGGAGCAGGTCTCCCAGTCTCGTTGTACTGGTACCCAGCATCACTTCTGATTGCAAGGATTGTGGRACAGAGATTGTGATAACTCGCTCCAAGGTTTTCATTTGAAAATGAGCGCTTCCACCAACTTAAAAAGCTGATTTCATGCAAAAGTGTTTTCTGTACAAAAATATGCTTTGGGCCAAATTTGCAAGATGATTCCCAAACGCAAATAACAAAAGTGCATTCATCCTATAAAGAAGGTAGTTGTGCACATGCATTTAGAAACAACACTGACTGATTTCATCAGTCATACTTACAACCACCCAGGACAGTCCTTCAGCAAGCTACTCAGAAGACCACACTCATCTTCCCAGCTCTGCTTTTGCAGCCAGCCAAGTGAGCTCACAGCTTAGTGACTTTTATTTTGGTCTTCTCTCCCCCGAAGTCCACAGTGACACCATATCCATGTCACAGCTCTTAGGGCCATCAAACCTGAAGCCTGTAGAAGTAACACTTAGGCAAGCCTTTAGCTAAAGAGAGGCCACCAATTTTGTTTGAGGGGCAGTCACTAAGCACATCTAAGAGCAGTTACTCCAGCTTGTGGCTTTCTGGCAGTATCTGATTTCTGCAAAGCAATGTTATTGAGATTAAAGTACGACAGTGAACGAGTAACAGATACCTCATCAGAAGCAATTTTCACTGCAGAGTAAGAAGACACAACTTGAGGGAGACTTTTGTACTTATTAAACACTCTTAACCATGTGTTGTGTACCTAATAACACCTGACTCACTCCCTGCTACCATCTAGCCATTACACCAGAACACATCTTTCATGATGCTCCACGGTCACCATTCCTGCTGCCATAAGTATTGCTGTGGGAAATCCGGTGCGGGTATGTGACGGCAGAGGTAGCCGATCACAGGCACACGAGCTGCAGAGAGGAATGGGGTCCCGGAGAAAACCAGCTACTGCTTTCCTAAAGGGGAGGATGGAGGACATGGTGTTACAGACCTGAACCACAAACCTCCAGCAGGTTTTGCTTTCAGAGCAGAACAAGGTGGGAGCAGGCATCTGCAGGCAGGAAAGCCAGGGGAATGAGCGCAGGAGATCTGCACCCACGGCAGCTGAGCTGTGGCATGGAGACCGTGGTGTACATCACCCGGCTGTGCCTGATYACCCTTTTGCATAAATTATAGTCCGTGCACTCTGGGGTTTCCTTTTTTTTTTTTTAAACCTTTAGGAAAAGATTTGTGGGGTTCATGTTCTGCAGCCTTCCTAAGGTGATAATGATGAGGAGGGAGAGGTGCAACTAAAAGTATAATGAAATGAGAGGAAAAAGTGTTACAGATGGGTGTCAACATGCATAAGTTAAAATAACAGCCTCGTCTGGAGTTACAGCACGAGCTGCTGTCTCTGAACACCTTTCCCCCAAGCTGTGCAGACATACATACTAGCTAGCGCAGAGCTAACCCAGGGGTTTTAACCCTGCATAGACATACCTACGGAGTCTGCTAAAAGCCAGCCCTGGACCTAAATGCTGGGTACAGCCCAGAGAAAGCATCATAAGGTAAAAGGAATAATTGTGCCTGGTAATGTCAATTGATGCCACAGCCTGCAATGGCCCCACCACCCCTAATATCCCCAAGTAGCCTGGCGGTCTGAGAGGAGAGGAGCTGTTTTCCATTGTTTCAGGGTTTTTTTCTGGCTTTCATCTGTAAAAGTTCAAACCTCTTGTCCCTGCAGAGAGCGGCAAGGTGTTTCCCTATATATTCTTCACACTATGGAGTAAAGGCCATGGGTATCTCATAGGGATTTCAGTGGGCATGTCCATTCCCAAGGGGAAAACATAAACCAAAGCATTCCCAAACTCAAACACAAGCTGGTGTGGATGACGGAGGAGGGAGGAGGACTCGTGCCCGTCGCTGCTGGTTGCGGTCGGAGCCGGCAGGCTGTGCTCCTGAACAAGTAATCCACAGCTCTGCCTCTGTGATGCTCTGAAGTAAAACCAAAGCTACAGGAGAAAAAGAAAAAATAATCCTCCTTCTGCAGGGTTTTTCTTCAGCTCATTATAGCAACCTGCCTACATGCTTTAACAACACATAAAGCCACAAGAATCTGGCTCTTATTAAACTGTATTATTAAACCAAAGAAATGTTGAACTGCTGCTTTCTTGTTAGAAGGAAAGGTAATATTTCTTCAGCTGACTGATGCACTCAGATGATAGGTTTTCTTCTTTGTACTGTCTTACTTTTTTTTTTGGTAAATGTCTACCTTGCTCCCAGGGGACCACATCTTTCAGTATCTYGCACTCATTCACACCTGCACAAAATAAAGATACAAAGCTCCATAAGCAAAATTTTCCCTTCAGCTGAATTTTGTGTTTAGGACCTACTGTGGCCAATACACCACCCACTGCTTCCCCAAAATGGAGATTCAGCTATTTATACTTATTTAAAAAATATGAAGATTAAGTTCTCCTCCAATCCGTACCTACCTAAGCCAAAACCAAACTGATTTAAACTTAAAAACAAAATCATGTTTCTGCTATCATCTCACACAATAAGCAGGGTTTTTGTCATCCATCCTTCAAATTTAGTAGTATTACTAACAAAATGTGGAAAATTCCTAATCTGAACTACCAAGACACTTGTGATAGCAAAGTGACAGCTCTTTTCAAATTCTAACAGGGAATCCCTCCAGCATGCATCCTTCTTGGAGCTGGAATTTAGCCTTTAGCCTTTACTCTTTCTAGGCACAAAGTCTGTCCTTGATGAAAGATAGCACTTCAGTCATAACCTAAACTTCCAGAAGTACAGTAGTTAATTTCTTGCTATTCTTCTTGCAGCRGTGAGTCAGGAATCTTTGGGTTATGACAGCTTAAACCAACGAACTTGATGCTCCCAGATGCAATTAAGAGACGGGCAAAAGCTCAAGAGTCAAGTGCACCTCTCTTGTGCCAAAGCCAGTGTAACCTCCTTCCTGACATTTAGGTCTCCAGTGATACCAAGATGCACTGTCAGTAACAAGGGACTCCTCTGAGGGCTGGGTGAAAGACAGGAGTGGTACAGAATTATTGGGATGACACATCCACCACACTTTTCAATTTTAATTGGGGTTTCACAGTGAAAAAGCTGACTTGTCTCAGATAAGGAAGTTCAACTGTTTCTTGAAAAAAAGAATAAAGCAAAGACACATAAAAAGCATGCCGTAACTGAATTAGTGAATATCAGAAAAATCAAAACTAGTCTGTCAACAGCTCTGTGTGTCAGTCCCACTGCTTCACAGGCTCCCCACAGCCCTTCTGCTCTCCAGCATCAGAATTGCAGGGACCTGGAGCCACCCCCACGCCACGGGCACAACCCTGTACCAGTGACGTACACAGCATAAACCACAGCCTGCATCTTGTTCAGGCAGAGGACTGTGGTTCAGAAACATATTGTTATCATCTAAGTCAAGCCTCTAAGCCAACCAGTTCCAGCAACTCGCTTTGAAAATACCACCCACGTTCTATAAAAATTCAGATTTGAGATGCAGCCCACAGAGATTAATGAGGGTTTGAATTTATTCCTCAAGAGCTTCTAATAGTTTTATTTTTCTGCCATACCACTATAATCTTCCTATACCTGAGGGTTGCTCACATACTTCCAGCTAGGGAAAGGGCTTGATTTCACAGCTAATAAAAATTGCATTCAGGAAAAAAAATAAATAAAGCAATCGTTATTACTCAGGCTGTACTTTAGCACAACGTTTAGTTATCTAAATTGGTGTGTAGCGGACAAACTGAATTTCAGGTGATATTTCTCTCAGTTGAAGCTTCTGCGATGTGCAGGTGGGCCCCGTGCAAGGCACGCAGCAGGGCAGCRCGGATGCACAGCCCTCCCGTCCGTCCCGGTGCCGGGGGGGGGACTTTGCAGCAGCCTCCGTTACGCTGTGCACTACGGGGGGCTGTTCCCTGCGGAAAGCTTTCTGCTCGAGGTTCATCAGGAAACGTAAAGCACTGGCGGTAGCCAACAAGACCCTTCCAGTATTCCTCAGCTGGACAGACCTTGTGACGATGCCTCGCCACTCAGGCAGTAAATGCTGCTGAAAGCCATCCCACTGAGTGTGCCCATTAAAAGCAATCAAGCACACCTCTCTGCGCTTACCAGGCACTTCAGTACGAGTGCTAAACAAGCTGTTAGTTTGGGCAGCGCGGGGTGGAAAACATCTCTGTGAATTTATATTTTACTCTATTCACGATGGACATAGGCAGCCCTAGCAGAGCACCTGGGTTTTGCCTTCCTCTGATAGTGTCACTTTTCAGATTTCTTTTTTTCCAAGTTTGAATTGGACATCCTGGGGGAAAGGAGGGGAAAGTACCCCAGTATTGCCTGAAAAGCCAAATAACCTTGTTCTCACAGACTACAAGAAAATCTCTCTGTCCTCTCCACCTCCTCTCAAAAAGAAAAGAGAGAACATTTATCTTCACTTGGCACTGAGTATCTCCTGTTACATATTTTTGAGTGATTCCAGTACCTATAAAGCTGTAGAGGAGAAAAGACATTCTTCCTCTTTACACATTACATGTTAGACACCCTTAAATAGCTCTCGGGACTGTCCCGTAGACCAGGACCAGAATGACAGTGCGGACCACTGCTGTCTGACACTTGTGGTATTCCTGCTTCTGCCTGTGCATCTGTTTGAGTTGCATTGTGCATAATTCAGCACAATTGTACACATTTCTTGGTTAATGTACTCAAAATAAGCATTACTCAGCTTGATGACTAGGTCTTCACTAACAGCCATCTGGATGGTTTATGTTAGAAAGTGATTTGGAAGAACAGTGCTTTATTCATAATTATTACGAGGGCTCCGCGAGAACACGAGGGCTGCAGGGATCCAGCTCCTGGACGTGTCTCACCTTTCTCTCACTAGCCTCCAGCTTCACGTTTCCCTTAGCAGTTCCCATATTTTTTGAAGGAGGAAGATAACATTTATCATTAACCACAACATGCTTTCATCATCAAACTTTGAACAGCAACACCATAAAGGCCACCTGGCTCCAGAGACGACCCACCATAAACCCACCGACTGAGAGCCGCTGCTTACACACCACCAGCACGTGTCAACCTGCACTGGGCTGCAGCCGGATAACAGAACTACACTTAACATTAATGCCAATTAATGTTCAAATTACTCACTCAGACCTTTTCTGGAAGCGTCGCCTTTCAATGTACCACTTGCTGCGGCTGGAGCCGTGCCTGGCAATGGCAGGAGGAGAAAGGGGACAGTGTTCGTTAGCATTCAAGGGCAGTCTCTGAGACCCTGCACTAGCAGCTCAGGACCTGAGGTGGCTGGAAGACATCACTTGACGTTGAAAATGTTGCTGCTGATGGATGCAACTCAGATATTTCAGTGAAAGCTGGCCCTGATTCAGCTGAGCTCAAAGCCTGTTAGGTGGAGCACTGAGAAGGGTCGTGCTGGTCTTGTGTGGCTGCCTTACCCCAGTCAGGAAAGGTGATCAGGTAGGGGACAGGCTCAGGATGCCACCCACATTGGTCTGAGAGGCTGCAGACCTCCCGCAATGCAAAAAGAGAGAGGCACTGCAAAATTAGGAGGGGTTCTTATGCATCTCAGCCGAGCCTCACAGTACCAAAATGATTTACTGTGCATTTGCTGCATTCTTTATTGTGTCCCTTTTGCCTACATATGCAAGGAACATGAGCTAATGGCTCTGCCACAGATTTCATACATCATCCTAGATCCAATGTTTTCTTCCAATTTTCCTCCAAAACACAGATGACCATGCTATTTTCAAGGTAAATACGTTGTCCCTTGTGTGAAGAGGTCCCCTTGGGTGAAGAGCTCCCAGTCAACCCCTGAGAGGCAGGAACATGCCCAGCAGCCGTGGCAGAATGAGCTGAAATGATCACAAAAGGTCACTGAAAGAGTTTTTGTTATAAACATAGTTCTGGTCACTGTAAATAAGCAGCYGTCTTGCTAACCACAGGGTATTTACATGCCCCGGAGGGTATTGCTGGACCCTCCTGCAATGGCTTTCTCTTTGGAAGAGGCCATCATGGCTGTGGAGTTTTCCCATCTCTGAACCACTGAAGGCTTTGGGGACTGGCTTTGCTTTCCCACGCCGGCTCCTGCCTTGTGGGGCAAAGCCTCCATGCTCCTCRTTTGCCCCGAGCCAATGCTGCCTGTTTAGAAAACGTTTCCATCTGTAATTACTGCACAATGGGACRAAGCAAGGGTGCTTTGATCACATATTCATTATATCTCCCCTGCTTTGAAGATAACTCTGCAGAGTGACAGCATCTGTTTTAATCCCCAGGTGGTGCTAATAAATACAGGAACTGGTAGTTTAATACAATGCTATCTGTGGTCTCATATTCCTTTAATAGCTAATAATAGAACAAAACTACAAAATATAGCAATGATCCCACAGCTGCAAACTACCCATTAAACCAACACAAGACATGTAAAGGATGGCTGTTAGCACCCTCAAAGCCAGTGAATCATCTAATGCCCTCCCATCTGCACAAAGGATTGCAGATTTCATTTATTTCTCCAATACCTGTCAGAGCAGAAAAAAAAGTGCATTTTAAAAGGGTATCAAAAATCATCGCTCTCAGGACCAGGATGGAACCTCTTAAATTGTCAGATTTCACAGCAGAGACTGCATGACACTTCTGCAGGCCTTTCATAATCCTGCCATGTCAGAAAGTTACAGGGCTGCTTGCAATTTGATCTGTAAAGGAATTGCTGGTTGGGAAAAACAAGCAAGGCCACCCATTATATTTCACAAAGAACAAAACAAACCAAAAAAATAACAAGACAGAGGATAGATTTGACTTGCCGAAACAGACGGCTATTCCCTCAACTACATTACAAGCGTCATGAAGACACACCATTTTCTTTCCTGCTGTGGATTTTTAATAAAAGAAACAGAAGCAAATAAGGAGGGCTGATACCATGAGTCTGCAAAGGCGGCTGTAATCTCAAGCGAGTCAATTTTGCCTGTAGTGCTCACTGTGTGGTCTCCAGGGATGTATTCTTAGCTGGCATTAATTGGCATGGAAAATCAATGCAGCCATGTGTATAAGTTGAGGTTTTTGCCTAGGTCTTTCTTTTCCTTCCCCTTCGCTTGCATAGAGGTGTTGTATACTGACAAATTGCTTCTTGGGATGATATGTGCTAACTCCACAGGCCCTCCACTAAACCCATTTTTCTTTAATCCCCTCTGGTGCAGAGGCTTAGGAAGGCAGTTGTGATTCCTGCATCTCTGCCTTTGGCTACGCCTGTGATTAATACCATTCCCTGAGTCTTGCAGACTTAGGATTTTAAGAATATGGTGGGAGAAAACTTGAATTTGTCAGGCCCCAAGGAGTCTAAAGTATTTTCAGGGCCACATCTTTCCTGTGTGGCATTAGATTATCCTCATTGATACATTATTTTATCCAGGCTTTGCATTTCAAATAACAATCCTTTAGGGATTTTTTGTTAAACACTGAGAAACACACTCATGCTTTTTTGCTGCTCTTTCCCTTGCCACTCCATCCCTTTTTGTCTGTACCCTCCTGCTTATTCTTCTATTATTTAAACCTTAGAAGTTTACTTTTCTTCTTTATTTCTACTCACTTTTTCACTTATTTCTTTCTGGTGTTTGCATTTCTCTGGTGCTGGTCTGAGCATCCCAGAGAGGGCAGGATGGAAGTCATGCAGTCCCAGCAGAGTYGTCCCCTCTTGCAGGACCTGTGGGATCGAGTACCATTCCTTGCTCTTTATTGGACATCTACTAAAGGCTGAAATAACAAATGTGACCTTCAAACCTCCTGGTGCGTAACACACACGTTCAGAAAACAGCTAGAGGAGTGAGGCTGGTAGGAGACGTGGGCAGAGGAACGCCAAGTCAGCAGGTGCCAGTGCAGCTCAGCCAAGGGCCAGACACCCATCAGCTCACCCTGTCCCAGCCATGTGCTCTACAGCAGCGAGTATCACACCTTTCTCTGGAAACCAGGGGAGTGCAATGGGCACAGGGTTAGAATATTCCTTGCAGAAATCATTTTGCTGTCTGTACTCTGCAGGACTTCATGTGCTGAGAACTGACTATTACCACTGCAGGATAAAAGGGAAGAAAGACGACTTCCAAGAACAAATAGACATTCAGAAGCAGACATCAGATAAATCTCCTAGAAGGCACTTTACATGGATGCCAGCAAATCTGCAGCATAAATCAGAATTGTGACCATCCTGTATGTGATTAAGAGGGAGCTAAGCTGACCTCTGTCTTCCCTCCCAGTGGCTTCTTCTCCAGCCCAACGTCAGAGGCATTTGCTTGACAGTAGCAGAAGCAGATAAGAACCTACAGTTCAGATAAACAATATAAACAGGGAAACAATAAAATCATTACATGGATTGCACTTACACGGGAATGAGAGCAGTAACGGTGGTGTAGCCAGGATGGTGCAACTCCACAAGCAAGAGTTTGTAAGTGTCCTGAGGGAGGGACTTTCTAGTCAAAACCTTGTGTTTTCCCAGAATTTTCATCTGKTCTAGCAAAAGGCTCTGCCTTTCCCTGCAGATTTGGTGTTAGTCATAGACGACACTGGATGCCGGCTTAAGTGAGTGTTAGTTCTCAACTCTCGCTGTGTGAAGAGGTGTCCTCGTTGGACGCTGCTGCAGGCATGGAACACGTCCAGCCTTGGCTCTCTGACACTGCAAAACAAAGGACAAAATGAGTCTGACTTCATGACACTATCCAAAAAGAAAGTGCTCATATCTCTGAGGACTTAAATTATTCTATCAGACATTGCTCCTGGCATGAACTGTTGGCATGGAGACTGATGCAAAATGTAATACAACATAAATAAAATATTAATGACATAGGAGAAGCCAGTAGTGATTTAAAGACATACTGAGCTGCCAACCAAGCTACAGTTTGGAGTTCATCATACAAACAACAGGGAAAACTATGATTAAAGCTATAAAGGGCAATAGGGAACAGTCCCATTCGCCAAAGTCTTCTGGCCATCAAAAACACTCAGAAAAGTCTGGTTTGGCAGAGGGATGAAGTGAAGAACTTCCTAAAAATGTTTTTCCTTTTTCCTAAACAGCAATGAAAAGAAGGCTCCTGCGTCACGAGCAGCAAGGCCAGGCCAGCAGGCTGTGGGACATGGCTTAGAAGTGCACCAGATACATCACAGCACACACCGAGGTCAGAAAAATGCTGTGACAGCTCCTCACAGCCTTTGCGAGAAAACCGATACCCAGAGGGGAGGAGAGAGGACATAGCTGAGGTGGGCTGCCCAGAGCTGGAAGCTGGGAAGCATTGCTGATTTTAATAGCATGGACGTAGACTGAGAGGTTCAGGATCAAGACCCTACTCCAAAAAGAAAACTGTTCTAACAGGTTCAGCTGAGAGAGATACTAAGCCCAGATTAGCAAAAGCAGTGTTACGGTGTTCACTGGAGGGAGGAAAAGGCAGTGTGAAAAATGTACCCTGGTCTCCCACGCCCTGAGCAATCACCTTTCCCAGTAGAAACGTTGCTTCTAGTGGTGCACTCCCAGCTTGAGAAAGGCATTTTTCTTCTGCAAAGCTTTTCTGTTGAAAAATTCCCAACAATCCCTAGTTCTGAATTCTCACGCTGAATTATATTTGAAGTCACTCACTTCCAAAGCATGCAAAGATAATGGGCATTTAGTATAACCTAAAGCATGATGGAAAATACTAGGTGAAATCTGATTCTTATATATTGAAATATGAGCTTTTCACAGGCTCAGATAATTGCAAACCTGTTGATAAACTATCAGAGAGAGTCAGCAGAGGGGCAGAAATTATCAGAACAGTTCCTAAACTGATGCCAGAACAACTTGATTGAAATAGCTGGCCTCAGCCGATTTACATCGTTGGACATGGAGGCAGAATTTCATCCTAAACCAGCACATTTCTTACTTACCAACATCTAAAAGAATGGGACTTAAGTCTTCTCTACTCACATCCCTTTTCTCCTTGCAGGGCTTTGTGATCCACATGYCTTGCTCCAGGTCCTATTACTGGTTCCTCAGTGTGTGTAAACAATATTAAAAAATAAATAAATTTTCTGAAGCCTGATAATTTGCCATTTACATAAATCATAAAAATTTCTCTTGCATGAATTGGAAGAGAAAGACTGAGTGGTTTGGGAATAATGTAAGTCTATCTGGACTAAATATCTGAGAGAGAGCTGGAGATGAAAGACTCCCAGATACAATGCAAAGTATTAGTCATAATTTAAAAGCCCTGTCTCCAGGAGATAAAATTGTCCCAAGTAACTACTATAAATGCTGAATTTCTGATACAGAACTTACAGCACTTCTTATCAAATGCTCCGTGCATCACAGAACAACATCACAAAGTGCTACTGGAGGAGGACATTATGTTGGGTGACAATGGAAACCGAAGCGTAATCACTGGCGATTTGCGTACTGTCATTAACTTGCTATTCAAAATGAACCCGAGACAACTGAGATACACACATCCTCCAGAGCCACAGGGCAACAAATTCAAGGGCCTTTTTCTGTTTGCAGGTGCAGATAAATCAACTGTGTATTTGTGTATGTGCAAAATTTGTCACAGTGCCTTTTGCACAAACTTGTATAACTGTATCTAAAATATTTTAATCATAATCTCATTGTAGAAAGCTTACACAGGCAAAGAAATTACTAGGAATATTATATGGAGACAACATACACGGAACAAAATAAGTTCACATTTCTATCAGTTATTCAGTGAATGAGAGCTAATGTTTGGGCTAGTCCACAGCTGTATCAGTTTATTACACACTATCTAGAAAGCTGCATGAGGTGCTTATTGACTCATGGGGATGTGGGGAAATACAGGAGAATGGTGTGGAAGTGCTCATTAAAGCGTTTAGCACATGCACCTATTGTGCTTGTTTTCCTTCTATTGTCTCTTGGGCAAGCCAGGAGGCTGGGCCGTTCTCGGAGAGAGGATGTCTGAAGTCAACATCAAAAATATTTTCCTGGGAAGTGGATGCTGTGTTTATAAACAAAAGTACTCTCAGCCAGAGGCCAAGTGTCCTCATTGCCTGGTTAACGTCACCTCTGCACCTTCCACCGTCCCTCTGAATTCATCCCGCAGAGGATAAGCCTCCTGCCTTACCTGCTGTGGATGGGCATCTGCAATGGGCTTTGCTTTGCAATAGTGATGCTGAATACGTATTCCTCTGTACCTTCTCCATCTAACTCMCCTCTATGGACTCTATATTCTAGACTGAAACTGTCTTTATTCAGAAATAACTACTCTGCAATTCTCACGTCATTGTAGAAGAAAAAGACAAAGAGAACGAGAATGTCTTATTCAGAGCACCTGTCACCGTTAATAAAAAAAAAAAAAAAGGAATGCAGAAAACCTGTCCAATGAAAACAAATACCCACTCGTGGTTTCTTTCTGACAGTGCCCATGACCCCTAGCCTGCCCATGCTTTTAAAAAAGGGTCCTTATCTCCTGGTGCCCTGCATTCTCCTCCTTTCCACAACCCCTACAATCTTCCTTCTCCCCGTGCCCCTTGCCTGTTCACACTCTTCAGAGCAGTTCCCTGCACTGTAAGCTCCTATCCATCCTAACCACCCACCTACGGTTGGGATCTTGAGATACTAATCCCACTCAGATCAGTCTTTTTGGTGGTGTTATCATGCTATCATGTTGCATTATATTTTCATTACTATAGCTTCAGATGTTACTACAGTCCCATTAAGTGCTAGCAAAATCATTTGTGAAGGCACTTGCAATTAGGTAAATAATTATAAACACATTTATAATAATTCACCTAGGACACAGAGCATTAGGCTGCTCAGGAAAAGCTCATTTCCAGGCAGGTAGGTTTCAACAATAGTGCCTTCTCACTGCAGAAGGTGAGGGTGATTAGARATGGATACCTGGGAGGAATGATCCCAGCTGTACTCCCAGCCTGACCCCTTTTCTTCCAACCTTGAAGACAGCCAGCACAGAGAGCAGCCCCTCCGCTGCTGACCTCGGGAACTCGTACAGCCCCTTGATGTGTTTTTCTGGAGCAGGGCCCCACAGGCGTGTATTTTCCAAGCTACCATCTGCTGTATTGGGCAGAGCATCAACAGCATCCATTGGAGGGGCTGTTGATAAAAATCAGGTACCTGGCAGTACTAAGGCATAATATTAGCACTGGAAGAGAAAACCAGCAAATACTCAGTTTTGAACAGCAACAGCAAGGCAGGAGTGTGTGAGAAGTGCAATGAGCAGTCTCAGCAGCATTTCCTATTTTTCTCAACTGCTGTGTAACATCATGCAAAAGTAAGATCTTTCAGCAACCCTATCAGCAACTATTCCCTAAGCTGCCTGCTGAGCAAACCTGAGACACCAGCACCAGGAAACCCGCAGGAGGCAGCTGCCCTCTACTTCCCAGACAGCAGCACGTACTGCTCTCCTCAGGCGTTGCAGTAGCGTGCCATTTTTGAACGATGGCTCAAACACCTTAAAAGCACCCATGTTTCATCAGACTTCTCCACAGGAGACTTGTCTGGAGGAATTTAAGAAGTTATCTGCATCCCCTCCTTCCACCCCAGCCCTGGCGCTCTTTGCTGTCACCTGGAGATGCAGACACCCCCAGCACGCCTCCCCCGCCCTCCGTGCTAGCTCAGCTCAGGGGCTATCAGTCAGTAATCGTACCAATGAAGGTTGTTAAAATAAGCCAGCTGATTTTGTGCAGAAATAGTAGCCCTTATGTAGTTTTGACAACTTTGGCTATGACAGCGGTTATCATCAGCTGAGGAGGCGTAGCAAGCACCAAGTGGAGATGGTTTCTGCAGCTGTTTCAGCAAGATCACAGGAGACCTCCTGGCTATGCCCTTCTAATGTTTCTCTCATTGAACATGCAAAAGCTGAAGGGCTCAGGCACATTCTTTGCCCCTCATTTCATCTCGGCTGACCCAACAACAGACAAAGGGAACTGATTTGCCTTTTGAATGCCAGATTTTGCAACCATGGCAATATGCAAATGTGTTTCATTTCCCCCTTCTCAGGGCAACAAACCGAAATACAAAACAACAAGAAGAAAAGAAAAGTTTGCATGCTCAGTGAATCTGGCAGTGAGCAAGCAATATCAGCTGGGAAGGACTTGCCAGAAGTGTCCAAAAGCGCCCAACACAAATTCTCTGCAAGGGATTGACAGCTTCGAAGATTCATACATGTTAATCTACTTAGCTGAATTGCTATGAGCTTGGCTTAGCTTTTAAGACTTGCTATAAGCTACCAAACAACCCTGCCTGATTAGTTTCAGTCATTCCAGCACAACTTTTTGAGTCAGAAGAATTTAGTTTTTCTATTGCAGAAAATGATAGTTCCACTTTGCAGGAATACTGCTTGTATGCAAGGAAAAGTCAGAACCTGAAATGAACCTCAATGGATTTTCACCTCATGCACCCTCTGAGCTGCCTGGGTTTGTTTCCTTTAATGAGAAAACACTGATGCTTTATAGATACAAGCTTTTTCACAGCAGAACAAAATGTTCACATCTCTAATTGAACACGCTCATACAGTCTGTGGCTCACTTCAGATGTTCATCTCAGTGATGATTACCACCCTAGTCTTTTCACACACCAATTCTCCGGGTGACTGCAGCCTATTTTCCAAAGGAAATGGAAAAGTCTCCTTGAGACATGCGACAAAATTCCTCCAGGCAAACAGGAAAAAACTTTCAAAACTGCTCTGTGACGGCTCTCCAGTGAAAGCTGTGCCTTTCCTTTTTGCTGGTCTGTTTGCACTGRGGACAAAAGCACAGAGCTGCTCTTCACTGAAACCGCTCTTGCCTTGCAGCGTTTCACCCTCCCACGTCCAGCCTCTCCTTAGTGTGTATTTCCCGGCTACGGATGCAAGGCGGCAGACGTGCGGATAGCCAGGAAGGCAGAGCAGACACTGCGCTTCATCCCCAGCCCACCGGAGCGAATGCACGGCTTGGCTTCAATCCCACTCCAACTGGCCTGCAGACTTTGAGCCCGGCACTTTTGACAATGAAAGGTAAAGACGATGGCTCTTCATTCACTGCCTGAGTCATCACAGCAGAAATCATTTCCGTCTCGATGTACCTACCGGGAATAGCTACAGGAACATACTGGCAGCATCCTGTTGTTTCTGAAAGAGAACTGCCCCACAAGAGCTTTCCCATGTTACCTCAGTCCTTTGCTATCCAAAGCATCCGTCTGTCCTTGCTGGCTGGGAGAAGCTTTCTGGACATACAGAAGGGCCCTGGGCTTTCCTGGTGGCAGCGGGGCACAGTGCTTAGCCACTCTTCATTCTGCTCCTCGCAGATCGCCAGGCACATCTCTGGCTTTCAAAGCACCGTGTTTTATAGGAGGTGGGCGTGCGGGTTCAGAGAGGATGCCCAGCTCTTACACGGGGTGAATGTAGGAATTGTGCTCTCCCCTCTCCTGCCTCCCCCACCGTCTGTCCCACTGCCGGTAACCTGCTCTCCTGTGGCAATGCCTTTCTCACCCAAACTTGCAAACTTGCAAAAGCCCACAAACAAATGCAATTCAATAATGAGGAGCTTAAATGCACTCACACACACTTAAGCGCAGAAGCTGCAGTTGCTAATAGGAACAGATGCTCCATTTCTATAGAGGCAGTTTCCTTGGTAACTGATGCCAACACAGGGCCTCATCCTGCACGGTGCTGATTGCTCAATGGGAGCAGAGAACCACGTAGGAGGTGCTGAACATCTTTCCATAAATGCCCTAGTAAAAATAGGTGGTGTCTGTTTCAAAAGCGGATTTTGATTTCCCTAAAGTGTGAAATAGTTACAGGAGGGAGGAAAACATTCCCCCATCAACAGGGCATTTCAGCAAATGCTCTGATATGAGAATAGTCACTAGTTTGCAGCACACAAGCAATGTCACACCTTTAATCTCATATTTTAATATACCATGGTGACTCTTTGCTACTGTTGGCCATTAGCTTCAATATCAAAGAGTAGAAACCCTATGGGAGTTAAATAACATTAAGGAATTTATCCAAGCATTTACCAAATGGCACGTGCGCCAGACAGCTCAGGCCCTCCCTGTGTCCATACTCACCTGGGAATCCCAAGGGATCCCTGAGGGCTTTTCTGCAGCAGTGGAAAATTATGGAAACTCATTCTGTTGTGACACAGATGCATTCACAACGTGGGATTCCCCGGGCACAAAGGTCCCAGGGGTTACAGGAACAAGAATGAGCAGGTGGAAGTTGGAAGGTGTGAAATATCCTGCCATTTCGGGGCTGTGGGTCCCAAACCCAAATCTGCACCTGGTTACAGGACCTCCAGCCATCCAACCACTGCAGCCACTGCAGCGTGCCGAGCCCCACGCTCTCCCAGCACATCTTCTGCCCACACTACCTCAGGCTGGCAGCCACAGCCCGCACCCGCCGGGTCATGCAATGCATGGTCCCGTGCCCGTCTGATTAACTGGAATATCCTGCTCTGGGTTAGCCCAGCTGTCCGGAGGCAGCCGAGGTTGAGGAAATCAAGGCTCATGCCTCACTCCTTGACTGGCCCTCCCAGCCAGCAGCAGGCACAAAGGTTGCAGGATTTTGAGACACATCCAGAAAAACACACGAGACATGGAGCCTTCGACGAAGAGAGATTGTCCCTCTAACTGCTCACGAGTACTACTCCTGCTACTTTTCCTCCCATCATGGTCTAAGGGGCATGCATTCAATTAAGCTCTTGACAACTCTTCTCAACTACTATTTAGTTTTGAAGGCTGCTGTTCCTGTTCACAAGCACTTGGATCCTGAAAAGCTCTCCTAATTTTCCAGTAATACCAGATCATCTGAAAAAAAAAAAAAAGATTTTATCTCTGCCTACAGACCTTGCACTGCCTGAATGAGGTCCTGATGACCCTTGACAGGTTATTGGGCAATATAAAATCCAAAATTATGATATCAGCACTTAATATGTTTTGAATGGTAGATTCTCCTCTGATTTCTATAGGTGTAGCATCAAGCAATAAGAAAAACTATGATTTTACCGAGTTGCTATTTTTTTATCTAGTGTGAAGAGCTAGCCCTCAGATCTGCCCAACACCTCCCATAAAGGAGCAGCCACTCCTAATCCTGCTGGGAACTAAACAGAGAGCAGAAACTACGGCTAAATGCAGGCTTGCCTCTCCTGCAGCCATGGGAGAAGACACCTGCAGGACAAACAGCCACCACAAAAGCTCATCTGCTTGGCAAGGGAAGCCCCCGAGGGCTGGGGGTTTGGGGTCAGAGCACTCCCCTGATGTCCCCCGCACACAGATGTTTTATGGACAGCTGTTTTACTGTTAACTGTATTCACCGTGGAGGTACCAAGGAGTTCCTCCCCATTCCCAGAGGAAAGATGTATTTACCTGATATCTGCTGCCAGACAACCACAGTGGGACAAGAGCAGCATGTGCTGCGGCTGGTCCTGGGCTCTGCGTGGGTGCTCAGCATGTACATGCCGTTGGCCAGTTTGCTGGCCAGGCAGAAGTCTCCAAGCCTGTACCGCAGCTGGCTACCTCCTGCGTTGACTGGCAAGAGACCCGGGAGCAGATCTTACCTGTAAAGTAAGGACCTGTGGTCCTTCTGGGGTGAATGCTGCTGCGGGGTGCAGGCAGACAGTGGGGCCATGGGGGGCCTGACCACAAACAGAGCTGGAGGAGACCTCTGGGGGTCATCTCCCCCATCTCCAACCCAAAGAGCAACAACCACCCTAATGTCACTCCTGGCAAATGCTTCTCCAGCCTACCCTTAGAGAGCCCAGGGACAATGTCTCCAGACCCACTCCCCCCGGTTCATATCTATGCCGTTACCCCCACCAGTCACTCAGCTGTCTTTTGCCACCCTCCCTCCCAATCAATCAATCACGTTTTGTGTGTTGTCTTCAGTTTTGTTCTGCTCCTCTTTCTGTTCTCTCCCTGCCTGTTCTTTCTCTAATTCCTGACATTGATTTGTTTCTCTTCCAGCTTTGAGACTCATCTGAGCTTTTCAACACCTTTTGTTCCTCCTCATCCTTCCCTTCCTTTCCCCCTCCCAGATCCTCCTCATGTCAGTCTCAAGCACAGACCAGGCTGTGGAAGGCAATTGGCTCTGAAAGCCTTTCTGAACTGTATTTTCCTTCTTGGAAAGAATCCCAAAAACAAATAATAAATGTTTATTTTAACTAGTGAGAGACCACTGGCCTAGTATTAAAATCACCTTCTGCTGACAGGATGCACTTAACTGACTGCTGATTTGCTCGGTCAATGGGGCTGCTGGATTCTTTCATTAATTTCAGCCGAGAAAAAAAGGCACACAACAGACTTTGCTCTGCACATAAACAGCACCCGTAGTTACGGCAGCACATCTGTAGTTAAGGTTAAGCCAGTCTGCTTCTGCAACCCGTGATTTTCCAGGCTTCTAACCTGGCAATAATGGGACCTGCTGAACTAAAACTTCTGCACTTTGCTCCTCAGCAAGTCTCTCTCACCTGCAGCAGCACTCCAGAGAGGCAGGAATGCACTTTTAAGCCAAATGAACTGGCAATTAAGGTAACTTCCTACCCGTCGTGTTAGTCTTCCCATCAGACAACTGCAGTGAAGCAGGGAGCTTGACCCTCCAGCCCCGTGTGCAGGCACATCGCTGGGACTTATGGAAGTCCCTCCCCAGTCTCCACGGCAGGGTCCGTCTCAGACTTCCTCAATGGACAAAAATCAAATATGACCCAGCCTGAAGTTTCTCTGACTCCCTGGGGCAGGGCAACTCACTTGTTTCATCTTTGCAAGCATCTTCTCTTAGTACCAGCAATTCCTTGGTTTCCCTATGAAGGTTTTCAGATAGTTTGCGAGGGGATTTTTACCATCGCCCTGCAGCATACCCATTGTTGACCTTTGCCACGTCGCGTTACCTGTGCCTTTGCATCCTCCTAGCAGTGGGTAGGCTTCCAGGAGAGGCGCTGAACAAGTTCCTGGTGTTCATCAGGAGATATCCATCCAGCCCTTCAATGCCTCTACCTCTGAGGGGGAAACAGTATTCATTGACTGCATCTGATCCAAGAGGAGACACAGCCCTGAGCTTGGGAAAGCAGATAGGCTTGCTTCGCTGCAAGGCACCATGTGCTGCAGCTGCCAAAATCCCCCAGGGGAGATGACCCCTGGAGACTTACCTTCAAGCCTGGCACAGCCCAGACCCGGGGAGGTGCTGGGGTGAGCGCTGGCAACAGGGCCAACCCGCCCCGGGCAGCGGGGGCTCGTCTGTTCCTTGCAGCCACCTCTGGGATGAACCCAGCAAACGAGCTGGGTTGCTTTGTGATTCGTCGCTAAACCTGCACCGCGTTACCCCGGGTAGTCATCCTGGCCAAAACACCTCCAAATGACACCCCTCAGAACGGTTTTTCCAGATGGTGTTTGCAATACGCCCACTCGTAAAACAGGTGATGCTGCCTTTGATAGGACTGCTGCAAGCTCGCATCGTGTTCCAGCAAATCTGCTCAAAGGTAGAAAAGTTTCTAACCTGTCTACTAATTTGTTGAAGGCAGACTTAAACAAATACCTCTTTTTTTAATTTCTAAGTTTCTTTTAAATGACAAACTCCTTGTCTCCTGATTCAAGGTTAATATTTCTCCTTGTTTAAGAGAAGAAGCCTGGATCTGAGACATCAGCCAGCCTTTTGCTGGCTGACGCATCCCTATAGACTGAGACAGGCTCACTTGCTAAATTCCTACTGCCACACAATAGCAGATATTGTTTTGTTCATGAATTACATCTGAGTAACAAGGCTACAGAAGGAGAGCAAGGGTCTTTAGTGGAACAATTATTTTAAAACATACGCAGGTTTGTCACAATGGGCTGTTCTCAAAATCAATATGATGGCATCAAGTTCCAAATTTCTGTTAAAAATGAAACCTTTAAAACAAATCCCAATAACGTCCCATCCATTTGCTGGGGAAACCTAACAGCCAGCCAGTGCATCAATAATTGCACTTTCAAAAGAAACAGCCACCATTTGTCACTCTCAGGCATCAACAGAGAAAAGTTTGTAGCCACTCTGCTGCACGCCCGCAGAATAAGGAGGAGGATTTCCAAGGGCTGTGTTTGCAGCTTGCCTTTCTCCCAGCCAGTCACCAGGTAACATTTCGGAGCCAGCAACCGTCAAGCTGAAACCTCTGCTTCTGACAAGCTGCTCGGTAAAGGTCAGCCACTTAGTAATGAAGCCATATACATCAACGGCACAAAGAGAATACAAATGACAGGCAGTTCTGGGAAGTAGCAGTCCCTGCACTGCACATGCCACAGTATCGGTCAGCAATGGCCCCTATGTTTAATTTGCCCCGTGCCCCTAGTGAAGAGAATGAGAATAAATCAGGGAGTCAGGATGGGAAGTCATCTGTCCACGTTTCTTCTGCTTAATATCAGACCACAACCGTATTTGAGGCTTTCTAGGAAGAGGTTGAGACTGGTATTCACTTGCTTCGTGTGCCACATCAAACACCGAGCACCCAGCCTCACATGCTGCTAATGCCACGCCGACACTGCAGGGGCTGAGCTRCCACCTTGCCCTGGAAACAGGGACATGCACCCAGGGCTGTCCCCTTCCCTCTCCAYGCTGGTGTCCCTGATGTCTGATTTCAGTCACTTTTTGTCGGTCACTTATCGGGAAGAGAGCATCTCTTCATTTCTTACGAGCCAGAGGAAATCCTCTTAGAAGCAAATGCCGTGATGACACATTCCCGAAGATGCCCCACACTACCCCAGAGAGCTGGTGCCAGGTGTCACCTTGCAGCGGGTACCGCTGTGATGGCTGGCCTTGGCTCTGATGGACCTGTGAAGATCTCAGCTGGATCAGGCATCACTCCATGAATTATCTTCCTCCTGATAAACATATACATACACACACACACACACACACATATATACATACACACATTATACAAAAATACAGATATATTCTATAAAATAAAGGACAGTATTGGACCTGAGGATGTGTTACTGATTACCTGGAATAATGAAAGAAGGCGGCAATTTATTTTTTCCTACAGGAGAAGGGTATTTAACAAAATTACGATTTAAACATTATTTATAGGGTAACCTTGTCTCCAGAACCTCTTACAGCAGAAATAAATTGGGGCCCATCCATCACGAGCAAAAGCTGCTGTTCCAGCCTCCTCTGGCGCAGTTTCATACCAGACTAGGCAATTTCCCAGGATTTCACCAAGCACCTGGAGCTGATCCGATCTCAGCTGCCTTCGGCCACGCTCGGCTGCGTGGTTAATGCACCCTGCCTGCACGAGCGGTCCAGATGAACTCGGCACAACATTAAGGTAATCTGGAGCTGCCTGATTTAGATAATCAAAATCAGATCCCCAGGGCTTGTCTCCACTGAGAAATCAGTGCAAAACATCCAGGACGTGAATCGTCAGTGCCACAAGCATTCGCATTAAGTCTTCCTGCTCCCCACTAAAATTAATTTCTCCTGGTTCTGCCTAACCCAGTTCCCTAAATGAACTGAGCTCAGCGACACGAAGGTAATTTCAGAGAGGAGCGAAGGTGTTGTGGTGGAAATTAGTGCAAAAAGCTGCAACTCAGCAGTATCGTCTCTGCCTGCTCTTTCAGACATTCCAGATGGGTCTTTGGACATATTTCCATTTGAAGGTAGGAGAGTCATCTTCCCTCACTTCCTACCCACTATCTTTATTTTAAGTAATGAATCACATGTTTTATTTTTTCCTCTTTTTCCCTTATGAAGCTGAAAATGCAGATCAAGCTTTTCTTGTCCTTYGAAGCTCCAGACTTCCGCAACACCAGCAGCAGATAACCTCTGCTGCTATTAAACATCATTTTATCATTGCTAAGTGTCATTTGTTATAGAAGAATGACACTTTTCTGATTTCTTAAAATATTCCCGATGGTGATAGACCTTTGTTTTTCCCTAACTAGCAAACTCACTTCTGATATTCAGAAATAAGGGAAATATTCCACAAATTTCAGGATTAACTGGAGGTCATAGCCAGGATGTCTGTGAACCTCCCGAGCCATGGAGGAGGTAAGACGACCATGCATTGTGTTGGGTCTTTTTTTTTGTTTGTCAGAGAGAGATGATTTCATATACTTTTATAACAGAACATGAGACCTTGGAAATTATTTCTGTGTGAAAAATGACAGGGAAAAGCAAAGCAGCAAACAAAACTGCCCCAAAGCTGATGGCATGTCACCAGTACAGCATGCACGATGTCCTTCAGCTGACAACAGTTTCATTAGCAGCCGAGCATGCTACGTTTGCTCCAAGGTGCCTAAAACACACCAGACTGACAGCTCTTCGGTTGCTTTATTGGGCCTGTTAGAGATAGCAGCAGGGAATCAATTAGCAGTCAGAATATTTAAGTTGTACGTAACTGCGCGGACAAACACCCCAAAGCAACTCTCAGCCCGCTGCAGAGGCTTGACCAGACTTTCATCACCCCAAGGCTGCAGGCATTTTAAGCGAGGAGTCAGAGACAATGATAAACCAGGACAATTTGGGCAAATCGTGTGAGAAGTTGCTCCATCATGCAGATGGAGCCATTAAATCCRGTCTGTCCCACGGAGGAGGGATTTGCTGCGGGGCAGCTCGACCCTCACCCCGCTGCCAGGAGCCACGTTACCCCCTCACATTTTTTAAAGTTCTTTCCTGGTGTGGAAAAACCTTTCTGGTCTTGGGAGGAGAGAGTTTTCTGGGTCAATCAGAAAGTCAGTCAAGTGCCTTTTACAGGCAGCAAATTAATTTCCAACATAAAAGCAGAAAAATATGAAAGCTTAAGAGGAAACAGAAGGTTGGAAATGTAGGAAAATAATTGCCCGCCTTGCCAGAGTGAAAGCAGCAGATTGCTTTGCGAGCTCATTCGGACCGTATGCAAGTATCCAAGACTTTTCTCTTGTAACTGGTAAAATAATCAATACCTACCCACTTGTGAAGTTTAGCGAAAATAATGAACTCGTGAATATTGATAGCAAAAGCCGTGGCACATAAGGTATTCCAAAGGACTTACGTAAGCGCCACTTTCTTTAACACAGCTTTGGAGGAAACGCTTTAAGAAGCTTTATCAGCGTAAAACGTATTTTGAAATTAATGAAAATTAATAATTGGCATAGCAAAGTCAAAGCCATCTAAGTGGAATGACTTAACCCTGCTGGACAGTATTTTTCACTAACCATAATGGTTAATCTGCCAGTTGAGAGAAGAAAATTCTCTTCTATTGTCAAATGCAACGAAACAAAGGAAGAAACTTCTCCAGCTGATGGAGAATTTATGGAAATAAATGGAATATGAAGTTCTATAGAATAAGGCCCATTCTTCCAAATAAAACAAATTAACCCCGACTAAGTTGAGGAAACTGAGTCAGAGCAATTTCCTTGTGACTGAACTAAGCGCTGGGTTTTAGTCTGGCCTCACCCTCTATCTCCTGAGTGGGTATTTCCTTTGGACCAGGCCCTGTGGGGCTGGCACGAATTTCCCATCTAAGTCCTTTACTCTGAAATACTTGCACTGTTTTCACACCCATTCAGTGCTGGACTCCAACATATATTTTAGCATACAAATGGCAGAGCCTAAGGCTTGGATTTTCCTCCAGGAGGCTGTAGGAGGGAGTCCCTGCAGGGGCCAGGGCAGCATAGTCCTGCGCTGCTACGCATTCCTGAATTTGCTCAATTAGATGTATGAATTAAACATACATTTACGTATGGAGAAGCCTGACAAGGCTTTGTGCAGTCTAATTTATACCCTGAAATTTGTTGAGCTTCGTATCTTATCCTGCCATTCTTGCAAAGAGTGGTCAAACCCCACTTACCACAGTAGATGAATTTAGAAGAAACTTCCTCTCTCTTGGGTCTCAGGACAATTTTCTGCTTTACAGAGTTGTTTGGGGTGGTTAAGGGCACCTCAGGCCTGGGATGCATCCTTCTGTAGCTACGAGCCAGCTCCTGGTAGCAATCATTCCTTCACGGAGAATTCACTTTCCCACTATCATCAAATACATCCCTATTAACAACTAGCAAAGGATGCTCCCTGCCAGCCAAACCAAACAATCTTTGCTTAAAGCCAACTGCATGTCTTCAAGCTTCCTCCTACCAAGGGCTGCAGACAAACGTCTCTTATTTATCCTAAATTCAGTTAACCTCTCTGTGGCTAGGTTCTTGTACATTCCCTATTCTTTGCTGAGGCCAGGGACACTGGCTGTTTACCCTGTTACATTAAAGGGGTCCTTCTCAGTTCCCAATTTAGGGGAATCCCCAAGTGCCACCGGCGGATACCCCTGGGCTGGGCTGACCGCAGCCTCCTCCCTGCCATCGCTTTGTGCCGACTTCTGCTCCTCCCTTAATCCCAGGCTGCCGTTGTGTTATACAGACTTCCCAGAGCTGTTTAAAAAGAGATCATTTTGGATCACAAGACTTCACCTGAATCCTTCTCTTTTCTGGCATTTATCACCTGCTGAATTTTTGGGTTCTGCATCAGAAGCAGCCACCATGTCAAAGCAAAAGCAGTTGCCGAGGCTTGTYGAGTTTCAAATGAAAGCCGCAAATACCACCAAACCGTGTGGGATTTGGCTCTTTTGAATTAGAACGGGTGAAGATTTGTAGCCTACTAAAATCTAAGATCAAATGAAATCTCCAGCCTCTATACAACTAAAATGAATAATTCCCCCTCAACAGATTGAAACCACTATACCTCCCAAGGTTCTCTTTGTAGTCTACTCAGCCAACAGTCATTTCTACTTTATATATATAATTTGCTTTTGTTACAAAACTGTGAACTCCAAGAAACACCCTGTCCACCTGTCACTATCTTCCACAGCCTCCAACACAGAACTGATGATGCAATTTTTCACAGAAATACTCCTTACTCTCCATCATGAATGCCTTGGGGCAAGGAATGACTTTTTTCTCTTTTTGTGTGTTGTGCCTGGCAGGCAGGGGCCAGAATTGCATTAAAAAACACATAGTAGGATCTACAGCATAATGCAGTATAATGAGTGATAACAAGCAGAGTGGTAAATGGTGTCATTTAGTGCATACTATCCCTGTGGTTCCCTATCATCAGCTTTTTATTTAACAGGCTTGTCCTCACAGTTTCTTACTGATTTAAAAGTTTGTCTCTATCATTATGCCTGTCTGGGTGTCTATTTAATGCTTTTCTGCTGCAGCTCCTCTTTTCCTGTCCTGCTTTCTCAGCCTGCTCCAGGGAGTTGGGGACTACATTCCTGTTTATCCTTTTTTTTTTTTTTTTTTTTTTTTTTTTTTTTTTTTTTTTTTTTTTTGTAATATTTCCTTTGTTGCTTCACTTCCCAACTTTGTAAGTAACGTGGACAGTCAAGTGTTTCTGAAGGCCAACAGGTGATATGCAACTGCAGAGAGGCAGATTAGCCCCAAAACCAAAGATGATCCTCGCAACACCCCTSCTTCTGCTTCCTCCACTGTTTAAGAAACTAAAACCAAACACTTGCCAGAGCACATCACTGCCAACTCTTCCTCAACTCTCATTGGCATCTACTCAGGCTCGTTTTGCAATACTCCTTCCAGACCGAAACACACAAAATGAGAAGGCAGCTTTGCTCTGACCTGCCCCCTCCAGCTAATGCCTCTGACACAGACCTGCCTCCCACCAGACCTGGCAGCGAAGGGGCTGAGGACTTTCACATCCCGAGATTGTCGTCTCGGGTTTTAGCTCACATCGCCCTCAGTCCTCTTCCCATCTGCGTCACCTCCTACTACTTCCATCTTCAGTCTGCACATTTCAAAACACGCAGCAGGAGCTGATACAAGGCTGCTTGCTTATATTTCTATTAATCATCTTCCCCTCGTCCCATCTGCCACCTCTCTTCTTCAGTCTGGCCCACCCAGCTCCCAGATTTATAGCRCTCACAATGCAGAAGAGTTAATCGAATCCAATCTCTCAGCAAAATCTCTAGCATCTGCTGTTCCATATTTGGTTCCCAGCAAGGGCTGCTCAGTCCCAGCCTCATCTCCCTCGTTTGTACCACGGTTCCCATTAGACCAAATGAAAGGCATAATTAATTAATTGGTACCCGAACTTGAGAGTTCCACATGCATCGTTAGAAATAATCAAAATATCTATGCTGTATGTGTAAATATCTTTTGACTATGTCTTCTCATTCACTATTTGCACGGTAGCCGTAGCTAGAAGCCCCAGCTCGCCCTAGGATCCCATCACTAAGGTCAGAAGTAGGTGAGAGCTGCAGACAAATAAATGGAGGGAAGGGAGAGCAAAACAGGCAAAGACAGGCAATGGTCTATACCATGTGTTCACTTGAATAACGCTCRTATGAGTGTGGTTTTCTAACAGAAGCTATTAAAATTTGAAAAAAAAATAAAATCAGAAGCAGTATRTTCACCTCTACCAGGCTTACCTATTTTTTTAAATGGAATTTCTCAACAGTTAGTAGATTTCAAAGAAGAGATTTTTAAAATCATAACCACAATGTTTGTTTTATCACAGATAGTGGGGCCAGGGTGTTTTCTGGCACAACAACCACCAGTGCTGGAGGCCAGGGCAAGTGAAGGCAGGGCTGGGGACAGGCAGCTCTGAGCACCGTCAGATGCAGCGGGCGAAGTCCCAGCAGCCCAAAACTGCCCTTTTATACCAGACCCAGCTGTGTTTCCTGAGTTTCTTCCACGTGTCCCCTTGGGGAATACCTTGTCCTGCATGGCGTCTGTTTGCATTTACCGTTCCTGGATCTCAGCAGATAGCGGTGCACGRCACATCTCTCAAGGAGACGTGTTAGCCCTTTTTGTACCAACATCGTTGGTCTGCCAACATCAGCTCAGTGAAACGGCGGGCTGGGGACACTAATGGAAAACCTATCATCTACCAGCCCAGTCCCACTTCTGCTTTCTTTTGGAGGATGGTACCTCAGGCGTTCTCTTATTTGACATTCATTATTTTTTCTGGAGCCCAGCTGCTTTAGCTCTACCCCTCATTTCTTTTCTTTGCAGCGCAAATCATTTAGATGCATGCGTAGCTCTGAAACAAAGCAGCCATTTCTTCCTGCACAGCTAAGCCCCGTGCCTTCTGCTGAAGATAATTCATGTGCCTACTGTTCTCAGCAGCGGGGATGTAAAGGGAGAGGGTTGGGGTATGTTTAATAAAAATATATCTTACACTGTTTACTGACCGAAGAGTTGTTCGACAGATGCTCCATCCTTAGCTATGTTTAAATTATTCCCTAAGCAAACAATATAAACTGCACACTTCATCTTACCCAATACAAAAATAAACAGGACATGCAAAATATATGGTCCTGGTATAAGAACCCATACAAAGAACACTGATTTCTCCTTTGCTTAAATATATTCTGCTCAATGTTTGCTCAGTAATTTATTCTTTCACTGGCTACAACAAATTAAATGTCAAAATCTGTTTATCTTATGAATTTTCAAGACTAATAGTGAGTCTCTTATTTCAGCTTAAATAATGTTGCTGGTGAGATACCTCTTGATGGATTGTATAAATAAAGCCAGATACAGAGATCAAAAAAAAACAAACCAAGAGCTGGGTTTTTTTTCCTGTTTTTGTTAGTTTACCAAAGAGGCACGTGAATAGTGCAATCAGCTCTATTTTCCCTAAAACTTCTGAGGTGTTTGGGTCCTTTATAGAGGAAAGAAGAATCACTACCTGAAATGGATTGCAGAAGAGCTGCTTTGCTGCTTTCAGGTCCTTCCTACCACATCCYCTCTGTGTCCTGCCTCGGACGCGGCCGAGAGGCAGGAGGGGATCGGGTGAGGCTGGGAGCCGGGGGGGTCCTGGGGCACCAAGCGCCCGCCGCAGCCCAGCATCACCCCAGCTCCCACGGTGCTGGGTGAGTCGCGTGCAAGTGGCCCCAGTGAAACCAGACTGGCTGGCTGGAGCCAGCGAGGCCAGCCCAAACCGCAGAGCCCCCCTCCCTCCAGCCGGGGCCACCCCTCGACCGACTCCGATCACCCTTGGGCAAGCCAAAACATGCAATTTGGCCATCAGCCCAGCCTTGCAGGTCATTCCTGTAGAGCAGTGGAGATGCTACCATAAAGACTGATAAAAATCACTTTTCACCTTAACCTTTGAAATCTGGAGCTATGTCAGGCATACCAGACACCAGATTAGGGAGCAGTGGATGTATCCGAGGAAGGATCTGACCCATCGCCCACCATGGCCCTTCATCCCATATCAGCCCAAGCTGGGCTCTCCAGGGCTGTCACAGAGCCTGGAATAAGATCCTAGCTAACAGCCTTCACATGAATTTAGTATAAATGTTTCCCACTAATTAAATTATTTGCTCACAAGTTGTAAATGGGCTAAGCCTGGCAAAGACCTTTCACATCTTTATAGCCACCTTATGTTAATTCACAAACAAATTACACCAATTTATTTCTCACGAGATTTAAAAGGCAGAGGGAAGAAGAGTCAATTTAGAAACATCCTGGCACTGCTGCCAGGACCTTCCTAGCATTTTCCCTGCAAAAGCAGAAGTTGGGCATTTCTCTTGCTTTCTTGAAGCTCAAAAGCAAAGCAACATGTAATGTAGCTCTCCAAAGCCCGAGAGCCACCATCCACCCGCTGCTAGCAGTTCCTGCTGATTGCCATGTGCTTGGAGCCCACCCAGGACAAAACCATGAATTTTTGTATTGAGGCTTTTGTAACAGGGCCAGGGACAAGTTCCTGCCTTGCTTTCGCTCCTGGCAGACCTAAAATTGTCAGCAGCAAGGAGCAGAGGGGCAGACGGGAGCCTGTTTCCTAATGTACATGTAATTCACTTGCTGCACCAGGGCTCTAGCTGGGGAAGTTTCGATATTGGCTTTTTTGGATCTGTCTCACCATGTCACTTCCCACCAAATATATTTAAAGAGAAGTTGAACAAAAGAATAAAACATCAGGGAGCTAATGGGTCTGATTCATGGTGGTGATTCTCCAGATTTAGGTAATTCCTCTCAAAACTCCGCTTCAGAAATGCAGAAAAACTGAACGCAGAGCCCAGCAGTAGGAGCAGAGCCACGTCTGTGACCAGTGATGCAGGAACAGTGACGCAGCCCTTGAGGGAAAGGAAGGATGCAGGTGGAAAGGGAAGAAAGAAGATGGCCTCAATTTATCAATTACTAATACAATGAACGGATTAGCAAAATGAGGAGGGCCCAGGGGTAAACAAATACTGCTTTGGCTGCTGCTTAGCTCCGCTGTTGCTGCTGGAGGAGCCAAGCTGCAGGCACTGCTGGGCTTTCAGCAAGGGGCACAGGTGGGTACGTGGGATGAGATGGCTGGAGAGGAGAAGAGATGCCCTCGAGGAGGGATCAAAAGTGCAGCTATTCAGATCACTGGGATGTTTCTCTGGCTCTTGGTGTATACAAACTAGTGTGGTGAGGGTGGACCAGTGATAGAGCCTGCAGCATATGGACCTTTATGTTTAGCAAGCTTTCTGCCTGAAGATAAAAATGCATCTTTGAACGGTGAAGGGGCAGGAGGGATGGCACTGACACCTTCCTGAGGAAGACAAGCACAATACAAAGCAACTTTTTTATCACATCAAGAGAGGCAGAGAATTATCACACTCAAGGATCCCACCATACCTGTGGGTGTTTCCAAAGGAGCTGAAGAAATATGGCCTAATTTCTCTCCATAGCCAGGGGATTTTGCAGCAGGGATGAAACAGCTGTGCACAGAGGTATTTTCTTCTGTTTGTCCAAGTGTCCTTGATAAATCACATCTCTGCTGTACTTGGAGGGCTGCAGACTGACACCTCCAGGTACAACCTGCCCAAGTGGCCCCTCTCCAAATGATCCGTAGGTCAGCGGGGTGTTAGAGATGGTAACAAAGCTGGCAGGATCCAGGTTAGCATCTCATGAGCCTCATGATAAGTGTTTCTAAAAAGGGTTAAAACGGAGGCTCTGTTCCACACTGCGCATAGTTTACCTGAAGCAGGAGCTGGGAGGGGACAGGAGCGATGGGAGATCCTGGGGGGTCCGTGTTTGACACTGGTCAGGGAGAGCTCACGTGGACTCTTGTGCCAGCAGACATGTGGGCGAAAATATTTGGCTGTAAAAACACCAAACCAAAGCAAAAAATCGAGAGTGTGTTACCTGAACTGACTCCTCAGGAGTGTCTTTGATAAGAGCTTTGCAGTAAGGAAGCCCTCAGTTTAAGAAGTTGAAGGTAAGGAATTTAGCAAGAATATATAGTAAATAGAAAACAGTAACCTGCTTGGAGTTAAGTACGTTAACCACAATCCAAATAAAAACACTGAAATTAAGGTAAGAAGAGCACGACAGCTCCCACATGACCCCGGGGAGCTGCATGCATAAAATGGCTCCTTCATTTAAATAACAGTTTTACCAAAGTTTATTTCTTACTCAGCGGCAATGCTAAGAGGGAGGGAGCATCTCTTGCAGCTTCTTCTCACTAAGAAAATTCCAGACTCAAGAGAAAATACCTGTAACTGAGAGAAAGAGGATTTACTTCAGTTTTCTTTGCATCCATGTACGTTGCTGAGTTGCATCCCAGTGAACCATGGTAGCTCACTCAGTCCAGGACCTCTTTACAGTCTTCTGGAATTAGCTCCATTAACAAGTCATGGAAATATTCCATTCAGGCGAAGGATTAGGAAAAGATACACGCTCTTGGCATGAAAATTAGCAGCGCATCCGAACGAATTTATGAGCTCCCCTCCCTCCGCCCTGACACCAAAGACTGCAGCCAGCAGCGGGCTCAGCCTGGCCGTCCCAGCTGGAGTAAGGGCTGTTTCRTGTTTTATGAGCGCTGAAGGAGACACCCGCTCTGCCTGTCATCTGCTGGGAGTCAGACCAGCTGTAGGGGAGACCTGACGGCACGCGTAGGGGCTGGGATACTGCCGGAGAGACAGGTACAGCCCTCGGGAAGGAGCTGGGCAGACCTGGGGTCCAACCTCCTCCATCGGAGGGTCCAGTTCTGCTGTGCCTGCCCCTGACACCACGCACAGTTAACGGTCTAAGAAAGTAGCGTGTGCTCGCAGTAATGGTCTATTAAACCTCTCAGCTGCTGCAAGGGGAAAGTCGAATACAAATGCTGGTCACTCAACGTACTTTCCTGTTCCTGTGAATTGGTCGCATCACGAGGAATTGCTGCGAATCTGCCTTCCACCGATCTACGGCAGCTACGCGGTTTCAACGGCCAAATGCTGCTCGGGAGTTAGGAGAGTTTGTTGTCGAGGAAACATGATCCTTGAGGTCCCTTCCAACCTGGTATCCTATGATTGATTCTATGAAACAAGCATACACAGGGCTGGTTCATTAGGACTCATGAGCTGGAAAATGCTTTCAAAACGCACTGAATAGAAATATAGATTAGGAGAAGAAATACATCGTAAAATGCCTCTTTGAACATTACTGTCAACGAACCCAGTAGTACAAATACTTTTATGGTACGTTTGCTTGTGAAAGAGACTGTGAAAGTCATTATTCTGCAAATATTGGCATGTTTTCTTCTGCAGGATGGTACTGCACAGAGGTATCAATACAGGCCCCAAAGTAGGAGCAACCCGGATTATCTTCAGTATCAAAATGTACAATCATGCATTGCCTGCAAAGGAAGTAAGGATAACTTGGTATTGCATAACTATAGCCTCATTATCATCATGACTCACTTATTATTTTTACTGCATAGCTTTTTCCACTGTCAGACCCACAGTTATCTCTAAATAAGAGGTTTATATTCCCCTTCTTGTAAATCAATCTCAGAACAAAGAAAATTTTGCAAAACACATTTTGCTGACCTTTTGCTGTTGCCTTCGTGTTAGTCTGTCCCAGCCAAATCCCTGCGTGTCCTCTTGGACAAACAGTGGTCCCTCCACCAAAATTACACGCTGATTTTGCAGACCCCGTGTTTTTCACTGTCCCGTTAGTGTAGAAACAACATAAGGCTTATCTGAACAGTGACCCCAAAACATGAGAAACTTGCAACCTCTGCACAGACAGTCTATGAACTGAAAAAGGGCTCAGTTACTTGGCTAACAGAAATATTTACCCAGCTCTAGGGAAAATACTCAGCCGCAGATTTTTATCTAACTTCTCTGGTGACAGTTTAATATGGAATTTGGACTCAAAAGGGTAACTGAACTTCAACAAGCTTTTCCTACAAAGAACACGGAAAATTGCACTTTCTTCTGGCCGACGGATACTTTCATTGTTTATGGTATAATATTCTTTCAGCATATAGGAGATTACTCGTATTTTATGCATTTACAGGCGTAGGTCCAAACACATACACAGGTATTGTGTGTACCACTGAGATGTTGCAAAGAAAAAATGCTGAGATTTTCGCATCTTGGGAGAGGTTTTAACCAGCTGCCAGATGTCACATGGCAGTTAAAATGGAACTATACTCATGTATTTATTCAAATAACTACTCTAAAATTACAAAAGATAAGTACTACCTTTCAGCATGAATAAACTTGAATACATACTAAAAATAATTCTGCATTAACTCCTAAGTTACTGCCTTCTGGAAGGTGTAAATGGATAGAGTTTGCTATTAGATGCTTTACATAACCATATGTCAAAAAACTCAATAGAATGAAAATTGCACATCTGAAAAGTGAATCTGCAGTGTTTTGAGAGGTAGTTTCACAATTTATTTTAAAAAAAAAAACCTCAAGTTTTTTAGCTAAGCCCAAGATTTTTGATACAATTCACTTTTTCACTCTGATTAGATGCATCAAAATTTTAGGGGATGGACAAAGAGGTCTGAAACACAGTTTAGGGATTAGAGTACGATTCTCCCACCCTCACTTACAACAGTTTGTACTTAAGAGTGCGAGTAGCCCTGGTGAAATCAATGAACTCAACCGCAGAGCAAGGAACACCTTGAAATGAGGAAGGCAAGCAGTGTCTGACCCACTATTGATAAACGAACTCCAGTTGTAGACTGTGGTTTGAGCTATATCCCAGTGCCAGGACCCTTTCAAAACGTTTCTGCCCCCCACTTTTTTTACATATCACACCTGATTTTTTAACCCAGCCAATAGTTGTATGAACTATTTTCTTGAGCATCTCTGGGTCAAGGTGGCCCTGGATGGTGCTAGGAAGAAGTTCCTCATCTATCCCACACCTCCTCCTCTTGCACCCTCTCTCACCCCTTCCAGCTGACCCTGGGAAGCCCAGAGCAGCGGGACCAAGAAGGGTCTGGTTATCATTCCTCCATCACAGTGCCGCAGTGCTACCTCCCGGTCAAGGAGCTCCGTATTATTCCTTGGTGAGAACAGCACAGGACGTCACCATGTGGCTCTTCTGCCATGGAAGATGCTGAGGCTCCTGCAAGATCAGAGAGGAGTTATTTGTTAAATGTCACTTATTTCTTATAAATAAAGTTCTCTCAATCCGATGTGTGGCAATGGGTAGAAGTAGTACACTGCAGCGAGAGGAAAAACGCAGCAACACCTGACACTTCGGCAATTGTTTGGGGGTTTCTTGAGGAAGCGGAGTGCTGGGTTGTGTTTCTTTCTCTTCACTTGGAGGACAATTTTCATCCTTGAATCAGGCATTATTTTCAGAAAGTACAGCTGCTGAGATTCACCAGGAGAATATTTGAAACTGTGAATAATAAAATATTTATTAACCCAAGTACAACAGATTAGAGTCTTTTATTCCTAGAAGATACAGTGCATACAGCTTCTTTCTATATGCAAGGATGAGTTCTGTAAATCCAAGTAAAGCAATAGCATAAGCAGGCAAAGCATAATACAAAATTAATTCCTAAGTACTAAGAAGTAAAGAGTTTGCGAATTACTGCAACTGGTTACTTCTGATCATTTAAAACATGGAAGTCTATACCTTACTGTAACGGAATACTCCAGGACTGATCTTTTGGGCTGTATTGTTAAGCACAGCTGGTTTTCCAATGCATTACTAGGTTCAACAACATTAAGTAATTTGGGGAAAACAGTTCCCTGTAGGAAGGGATAGTCTTTACACCAACTTCAGGCATTTCCCCTAGCGCCGAGACTCCCCATCTAACCAGGGAGAGCTGTCCTCTTGAGGAGCCCACTTTACTTGTGGATGAGAGAGACAGCATAGATAATAAATTCAGTCAGATGCGTAAAGTGGGTAAATACCCAATTACATGATATTAGCAAATGCTAGGCACGAGATGAGACGAGACGGTTCATAGACTTGCCCTGACAGAGGGCTATCTATGATCCAATCTTCCAAGTGTCACAGGTGACTACACCCAGCCTTATGTACAACACAAGACGTGTTTGATGCAAGTGTATCATCCTGAAAGGCACCCACTTGTAAACAAAAGAAAGCAAGACCTAAGGAATCAACCATTTTCTTAGTAGTTTCTTCCAGTTGCTAATTCCCCAGCTTTTAAAGGTTTGCATCGGGTTAGCAATGTGGACAGGGCCGTTAGCTCTTGCTGGTTGTTTTTCTGTTAGATGGAGAAGCCCTTCAGTGTGCAGTACCTCTCCTATGAAGGTGTACATAAGTTGTGTAGAATCACCTCCCAAACTTCTTTTTGCTAAATGAACCAGATCAAGCTCTGAGACATTTTTCCAGCTTACAAAACATTTCTATCGCTTTTGACTATAATGATCCTTTGTGGCATTAAAATCTAACCATCTGCACCAAATAATAAGCCTGAGCATCGTCCCAGTGAGTGATAATGGTACGTCTACATGCTGTGATCAGTACTTTTGGTGGTGAGTTGCAAATGCAAAATCTGATGGGCAAACTCAAGTCTTTACATGTGAGTGCTGTGATGCCTAAGACAAGAATTTGAACATGTGTTTGAATATGTGGTTTTCAAGACAGGTCAGCAACCATCAGGTTTTTAAAAAGAAATTCTGACCAACATTGTGACAGTGGAAACAGCTACATGTTGGGTCTTCTGCAGATTTGTCCCATCCCGTTCACTGTATTGCAGTAGTCCAACCCAACATCCATTGTTGGTAGGACAGAATGTCCTAATTTTTCGTTACTAAAAGGTCTATTCTGTATGTAACTTTACAGATCTCCTTGCTGTAAGTTTGCTCTACTCTGATGACTTCACCCCTCTGGAAGTGTAAGTGCCTGCCTCATTTGGACATAAAATACCACACATTGAGAGTGGGAGGATTTTTGAAAGTCCACAGCTTACCCTTCTGTCTTCTGACACACATCAGAAATTTTCCCCTGACTCCAATGGGAGCAGAGTTAGACCAGCACAGGCTTCCTTTTACAGCCAGTCCCTGCAGTCACACATTTGCAAATCATTCTTAGCTGTGGATATTTATGCTACAAACATCTCTTCTTTTATCAATAAACACCTTTCAAAGCCAAGCCTTTGCTATGTAACAAACTTGAAGTCAACAAGCAGATTTTAGGCATTTGTTGAAGAGCCCAAAAATATGAATGTACAGTTAAGGACCTTTATCTTTGGGAGCAGTCATTTGCCATCATTTTCCTTCTCTCTGCTTACATGTTTTAGCAGAGCTGCATGATTTTGTGTCTTACATAATATAGACTGGATAATTACCAAACGTCCCATATGTTGTAGGTCATTCCCACGACTGTCGATGCTTAATCTTGTCTCCTGTTTCTCCATGAGCAGGCATCCTACCAAGTTTTGATGCGCATAATATATTGGGTAGAGTAAAAGGATTCCTTTTCAATAATAAAAAAGGAAAGGGGGGGGTAAGAAAAAAAAAAAAGAGAGAAATGTTTTGAACTAGCAGAGCAAAACATTTTAATTGAGCTGATAAGAAAATCAGTCCAAAAAAGTATCAAAATCCCTCACGAGATGGCAAAATTTATCCAGCTCTGAATTTGAGGGGTGGATGCTGAGGGCAGGCTGGAATCTGGAGCAGAGACAAGAAATTATACAGGCAGCAACTCTAGAAGAAAAGGGGGTATTTACATGAGACGCGTTAAGCAGCGCAGCGCCTGACAGAGTGATTCACAGGGAAACCATTGCAGGACCGCTCGTTAGTGATTGACACTTCGGATCCCGAGGTGAAGAATTCCTGAGGCTCCGACAGTCTCGTGTTTGGGGGAAGGTAATGAGAGCATTTTGTGAGCAAAGTAGGTCACGGCTCAGCAGGAGAGGCACGTTGTCACATTAAACTATGAAGATGCATAGCTTCCAAGAGGGTTTCTTTTTTCCTGCAGTTATTTCATTTAGGCAAGTATAATCCGTATTTTAAGGAAAACAAGAGGGTTGTAATTTATGGGTCACCCCATTGTTCTTGCAACTGCTTTGTGAAAGAGGAAGGTGATTGCACTGTCTTGCTGCAAAAGATGGTAATTCGGGTAAGTAAGCTCAATTGTCTGAACAATATTCTGCAAATGAGTGTAAAAAAATTGTATCGGAGAACAAAGTGTGAGTCACACGGAATTACTCAGAAAGAAACAGCAAGTCAACTTTCATAGGATTTGGGTAATGTGGATATCTCTGAAGTTACGCTTAGCTGCAGCAGCAGTCATGATGGAGACAAGACACACAGAGCAATAAAAATACCCAGTCGTTTCAAGAGTAATAAGTAGAAAATTTCAGGTGACAAAAACCAAACCAAAMCAAAACTCAGTCACGTCGTATTTCTGATAGCTCGCGTAAACTCTGCAAAGTGAGCCCAGAAATTACCCAAAGAGGTCTGAGGACTGTGATGTTTTGCCTGCTGTCCCATCAGGAACAAGAAACTAATGACAGGAATGATTGAGGCTAGATTTTGACACTTGAGAGTACATAGAGTAGGTGTAGAAAAGATTACAGTTACGCACACAGATGGAAGAAGTAGATCACTGGAGAACAGAAGTGTGACAGTATTAAGACAGACAAAGTAATTTATTTTATAGGAAATGATTATACAGTTGAGAATCATGGGGCTTTTTTTTCCATCAGAGTGAAAAGGAGAGAATATCTGATTTTCTTCCACTGATCCACAAGATGTGTCATGTGCTTCTGACAGTGTCAGAGAGAAAGAAAACGGTTTAGAGAGTGGGCGAACATTTGGATTTCTACCTGATTGACAATATGCAAGCCAGGGAATTGGCCCAGCATCAATGAGTATCCAATTAATTTTGGCAGTAAATACCGCCAACACTGCAGGAAAATGGTCATGTAACAGGTGCAGAATCAAGACATTGTCCTGTATTTAAAGAGCCACCACTGAAATGAATAATAATTTCACTAATTCCCTGTCCCAGGCTTCCCGCTGTAGAAGCTGGAACGACTTCTGGGTTTAGGAGTGGCTTTTTTCCAGTGTTTCTCAGGGTTCACTTAATCTAGCGACCAAACATAAAAAAACCCCAAATGCTGGCAGCCACCCCCTGGGAGTTACCTTTTGGGAGAACTTCCTCCCAAATCTGGCAAAATATGGTCTTTAGCTCTGAATTACAGGATTTCGTATTGCTTTGCAGCAGTGACACCATGCACAGACATGTTCTGCATCGGGGTACTAACGCTTCTGTCTTCTGCACCAAGTAAAGGCATGCATAAAGCAGGACTGATTTCAGTTTTCTAACATCAAAATGGTTTGTATTCCAGCACGCTRAGGCCAAATCCTCTCTTATAGCCAACCCAGGAGTTTCACGTAAATTAAAAGACCAAATCTGAAATTCTATTAGAAAAGGATGGAAGGAAAAAATCTTCAAGGAGGAGAAGCAGCTTGAGGTAGCTCAAAATTATTTCAGAAATTAACTGACTTAGAAGTAATTGGCAATACTACTTAGGCACCAGGTAAGCAATTATTTATCTTATAAAGTAAGAGCTCAAAGGTATGTTAAAAGTGGAGGGCAGAATACTTGTACAAAATATATGGGTTTTTTCCTCCTAATCTTCCATAATGTTATCTGTAAAACATATCCAGACAGTACGAAGGTATCAGAGCCTTTCAAAGTCGTCGTGTATTCTTCTTCCGCACATTAGAGATAGAGTCATCAAGAGCTGAACAAATCAAAGAAATGTATGTGCCTAAATTCCCTTCATTTCAGTAGCCTACATATTTTCTGAGGATCTAAGTCCAGAGACACCAGATGGTCGTTTTTCTCAGATATTTAGGCACCTACACATGCAAATAGGTGCCCAGCAGTATTTTCAAGCATGTCCAAACACTTCGCTCTCTAAATAACCGTTAAAAATGTTGATGCAACATTTTCATCCTATGAGATTTTTCTAAAATATCAAAGGGAAAAGTACTTCTATGGAAATTCGTCAGTAATTGAAGAGATGCGCACCTCCAGGCTACAGAGCAGGTACCACATAGATCGGTGATATTGCAGCAAAATGCAATACTAGCCAGGGCAAAGCAATGACAGCGGCTCTAGGAATAACCTGGCACTGGAAGAGTTAAAAACTCCAGTTAAAGCTAGATAAAAACTACAGCCAAATTTCTTTGTATCGCAACCATGCAGTTACCACCGGCTGTGCACACAAGGCACCTGCGCTCCCGAGGTTCAACAGCCAAACGTCTCCGGCCCTCCCTACTCTCCAGGATTCCCCCAAAATGGATGGGGACACAAAAATACACTGAGGAAGGCCAATTTTAAGAAATTCAGCTGAAATTTACCCTATAAACATTCAGCATAGAGTCTCAAACCACAAAAAGAGAAGACCGAGGCAGCTCAGAGTGGAGACGACCAGCAGCATAAACGCTAAACAAAATTACCAAGATTTATCCCCCTCTTTCTATGAACGTGGATTTTGTGTACTCTAACGCCAGCAGAGCTCTCTGTTAAACCAAACAGCCTTTGCTGGGTTTTATTAAGGAGGAATAGGGTGTTACTTTGGTTCTGAAGAAGAATATATGTTAAGAAGAATATATGATAGGTTTTGTCCTAGTTTACAGCAAAATACAAAGGAAGACTGTCTTGGGGAACAATTAGAGTTTTGAAATGCAATAAAAACTTACAGGGAAAAATCTCTTAGCTATAATTCATAGTTTTGTCTCAAAGGGAATTAACAGAATTTTATGACTTTGATCTTCTAAAGAATGAGTTTCTTAAATTCATTAGTCATTTTGCTTAATTTTAAATGTGGATGCCACGAGAGATAAAACCCCAGCATTTTAAAAGGGACAGTCCCTCCTGTATTTGTCAAAATTGCTCTACTGAAGCTCAGTTAAAGAGATTTTATGGCAGACAACCTGTTACAATTAATGAGCATTCATAATTAACAGCTGGCCTGATGTAGCCTTTGAGAAGGATCACAACCTTTCTCTTTAAGATCTCAACGTAACAATTTCTATTTACGATCACAATCTTTCTCTCTACTTAAAAATTTAGCAATGGGTTAAACGATAGCAAGAGTTAGATAATTCCACTATTAACCAAAGTTAAAAGTCCTTTAGCTTGCAGTTCTCAGAGACCATACTAACTGTACTGACTATAAAGCATGAATTTTAATAACAATACTGTACTCTATTTCTCAGCAGCATAGGTTCAGAACTAATTAAAATACAACGGGAGTGTATTTGCCTCTATCTAGGCAAGGAACATTACTGAGTAACAACATCTTCCTGCATTGTCTCAAAAAGAAACAGCACTTGATAACACTGCTTTCCTCTGCAAAGTTAAAAGTCAGGTGAAGTGTTATTTTAACAAGTGCGGGCATTAGTTGCAAATATTTCAAGGGGCTGAGATTTGAGGTATTCCTATTTGCTTTATATTTCATGCAGTTTTCCTTTTATGAGCACTGCTGTAGATGTGAAAAGGATTAATATTGTTATCCTAACTGGTATTGGTTTTTGAGTTTTTCAAATTTATTTCCATGAAGTTATGGCAATGAAATTAAAACCRATTTGTTTGCTCCACAAAAGAGCAGATGTTCCAGAAGCAATAAGATTTTAGATTATTAAAATAACCCTTGTCACATGCTGATAGATTTTCTTTCTTGGTCTATTCAATAAGCATAAGTTTCAGACCATCTTTCTTGAGGGCATTTTACAGCTTCCCTGGGTGGTGGCCAGTGGACACCAGGATGCTGCAGACTCACAGACGAGCCACCACCCTACGATGGAGCACSTCTCCAAGGCTTCCCAAAGCAAGGGCTGTTCCAGCACGGTGCAGTCCCATCCCATTTGGCAACCACGGGCAAATTGTCAAGACAAGTCAAGACTAATAATAATTACAGTCTTAGGCAATGAGAGCCAAAGACGCTGAGCCATCAGAGTTAATGAAGAGGGTGAAGAGGACTTACAAGGTTAAGCCATGCCAACAGGAGAACCGAGAAGATGAGTAAGAGTGGTTTCCCCTCCAGCAGACGTTGCCGGCCGGGCTTGCTGCTCACAGATCTCTTTTCCCATCTCTGCCTGACAGCTGGGCTTTTCTCTTTCTTCTGGCTTATACAAACACACAAACAACCTAAAGCAAACCTTGCTTTTCCATAAAGGCCTGACCAGTAACCTCCCATAGAAACAAGGAGAGGGTGCTCCTAGGTTTAAGGGGAGCCTTAGAAATCTGAAACATGAGAAAAATTGACTGATTTCATCTGATTCAAGGCTGGGCCTGCTCCAGGCAGGGACATAAGTGTAGTCACTTATATAATTAAATGAAGCCTAAGTATAGAGCGCTGATGATAATATATATCAAGTCCTTCTCCAGGATTCAGACTCCACCACAGAAGAAGGAATAAGCAGACACAGAAGCCTGACGTAGAGGTCTATGAGCCTTTTTYGGTGAACAGTGCAAACCTCTCGGATCAGCTCTGCTGTAGGAATTGAAACTACAACTTTACCCTTTCCTTGTACATCTGCAGGTGGTTTTGGAGAGCAGAAAGAAGGGAAGAGGCTGTTTTTCTCAATGAAGGATTTAATCCAAAAAAATAGAAACAAATCCTTTTGTTCTGCCATCCTACAGGTGACTGACTGCAGTTTGAGAGACAAGAGTTCAGTTGACAGAAACCTTGGCTCTGCTGAGGGCTGACAGCGGCCAAGGCAGCCCCATCCCCTGCCATGGACAGGCCACCTGCTTCCAGGGATGCTCCGTGTGTTTTACGGAGGGTTTCTATCTTAACATCAAAAAGACCTTTGAGTTAAAAACAACGAGCAAATGTGATTTGTTGAGTCAGACTGTTATGAATGACAAATTAGAAATTATAACACCGTTTTTCTTTATCACACAGCACACAAACAATTAAACTCCCCAATTCCCCGGCCTGCTGAGGAACACTCTGTTCAATTTTCCTTTAATTTTTTTGCAGTCATAGATGGAAATAGGCCTTGAAGTGGTAGCCAGCCACACTGGGAGTCTGGTAATACCCAAAATAAAGTTTATCTAAAACTCTGAAGTTTATGCCCAGTCTGAGAAGGGTGATGTGCTGCTCTCTAATTTGATCTGCCGTTCCTATCGCCGAGGGGCACCCACGGACCCGCAAGTCAGCCCCGTTTATATGATCGTTGATTCTCCGAGCTAATGCTCTAAGCAGGCTAAGCTCACGCTGAGACCAGTAATAAATAACCAACCTTGAGCAACACATTTGCTTTATTAACTCACGTGAGCAGGGAGGCACACGCGCAGCAAACCCTACTGCTGCTCGGAGGCGAGGATTGCCTAGCTGGGGCAGAGGTGCTGTGTTAGAGCAAGGGGATGAAGGTTTAACTCCCCAGAGACCGTCGACACCTATTAAGATTTCAGCTCCATCATTCCCAGGGTTCAGCTCCCTCTTCCACCCTGTTTTAGACAGTTCTTTAGTCTTTTTTACCGCATCAGAGCACCTTGCCACCTTCAGTAATTAATCCTCCGGACCCCTGCAGGGTAAGGAAGGATTATCAAGCCCATTTTTCAAACTGGGAAGGGGGTTGCAAAATAGACACCTTGTTGCACAGAACCTGCTCAGAGAGAAATCCAGGCTTGGCATGCACGCAGGGAGGCGGGGGTGCCCCTGGTCTGTAAAAGAAACTTCCATATGTATGTCTAGGGGATCACCTAGGTTTAATAACTCACCTTCATTACTTGGTCTTGACTCCCCTCAAAATCTACAATCAATATGGACCTTAAAACAACAAAGCAAAAATCAATAACCAGAGAAGAAAGAGGAACCCTGTCTACCCCACTGGTCATCTGCTGTCTGATAGAGACAGCCACAGCTTCCCATCACTGACAGACCATGCCCAGACACCTGCAAGAAAGGAGGAAAAGTTTCTGACACCAGACAGGTGAGTTGTACAAACAAGAAGCCATGGATAAAGACAGGCTCTGCTAATAAAAGAACCCTGTGATGATCTGTGAAGCTTCCCGAACAATCCTTGTCTCATCCCAAATACCTGATGCTGGCAAAATTAAGGTAGGGAGAAGCAGGGCAATGCCAGAGGAAGAGGATTTCTAGCTGAGAGTCCCACTCTTTCTCAYAAGATGATGGGGACACCCCAGCCCCTCCTGATCTGAATTCCGTACAATGAAGCTAATATTATGGTTAAACATGAAGTTTTACAGCATACCAGTGGAACAGGCAGGAGGAGGGTTATATATACACTTGGGATGTGTTGTGTGTAGCAGAGAAAGAYTCATTCTATTCCCTTTGAGAGGAGACATGAATAGGAGAGAGATGAAAAGCACTATTCCCACAGCCTCCCCAAATCTGCTTCTGATCCCCAGAGAGTGTATTCAGGATGGGACAGACATTGCCTTTTATTCATATTGCAGGTTGGTAAGGGATTGCTAGCACCAAAAGCAAAATGTATTCAAAACTAAAACCTCACAGTGAGTTGTAACACTTCATCCCTTCTTTTCTTAACCAAAATTCAACCCCGAATAATTGGGGTTAAATGCTGGCAATACAGACACTGCCTACAGCACGTAGCCCTGTTAATGTATGTACCTGTTCTTGGACATCTCTCCCTGGGTAGCAACAGGCTGGACCAGCAACCAGCCCCAGGGAGCACCATGTGCTGCAGAGACAGGACTAATACGGTCACAAGCTAACATGTCTAGGCAGCCCGCAAAGCAGCAGCCCATGTCTGTCTGAGGACCRTGCTGACACACACCTGATGCCCTGGGCGAAGCCTTTCTCCTGCCCAGAGCTGGGCTGTTGCAGAGCCCAGCACAGCATCTGCGTCGGTGTTCCCTTTCACACCCAGCTCAGCTCACAAACCAGTGCCTCGTAACTAGAATTCAGTTCTCTAAGTGTAAAGGAGATACCAAAGACAACCTTTCTCTACAATTACACCTTTTGCTTTTACTTCCAGAACACCCTCCTGCTCATGTGCTACATGCATGGATGTAGTGATGCTGCATTACCCAGAGCATCACTGGACGCCCACCCACACACTCCTGGCTGCATGAAACTCAGTTGTGCTTTCCCTTCTACATACACCAAGCAAGCTATTGCAAAGAGAAAACGAGGGTTTTTTTCAGGACGCAGGGAACCCCCATATCTACCACACAAGGATACAAAATCTTTCACTATGGGTGAAGCTCCTAGCACTGCAAAACYCCTTCGAAGCTCTGTCGAGCTGCTGCAGTATGCTGGACGGGTGATGGGCAGGGAGCCTGGGGTGCTGCCACCATTCACCAGAGTTATTTCCCTACATCCACTTGAGCAGTGGCAAAGCTTACCTGGAAGGCAGGCRGTGCGGGATGCTTATTCCCCGTCCTCTGATGGAGCATGCCTTGGTAAATCATGATGCTCCTCACAACCCAGAGGAGAACAAAGGATTCAGACGCAGCCCTGATAAAATGCCCACAAGCTCCCTTTTTCACTGACTTCTCTGGAAACTTTCTAAATGCTTCTGCTTCACCTGGTGCAACATGCCCCGAGAAACCTAATGTTAGAAGTTAGTTTTAAATAGCACACACAAGCTCATTTGAAACAAAATATTTTTGAGACGTCTCTGCACTTGGGCCAATTACTTCAGGCATCCAGCCCCATATTTAAGCACCAAAAGGCAAGATCCCCAGATTAGTCTAGTGCTTAGTTTTATGCACTCCCRTTGGAAAATCATGTCCTCAATATCTGATTCTCAGGCACCTGGAAATAAGTATTTTGCTTTGGAGTGATTAAAAAAGGAAATCATCTCTGTATATTATTTTTTTCTTTCCTTTATATAGTTTTAAGGTTGCTTTTATGCAGCACTGGAAAGTTACAGCCCATGATTTGTTGCGTTCTGGTCTGCTAATAGAAACATCCCCCCGACTGCCGCTCACTCCTAAGAGCAGAAGGATCGTAACGCAGATTGTAAATGGTTGCATTACTGAGAAAGATAATGTTTCTTTCCACTTTCATTTCCCTCGRTTGATATTTATCGTGGTAGGGGTTGCGTAAGCATATAAGAGAGAGATCATGCATTATTTACCAGTCTGGAAATGGGGAAAGGCTCCAGCCTTTCACAGCACGGCTGAACCCCGAGCAGTTCCCACCTGCTAAGATTTGCATCATGTTTGGTGGTAGCTTGGCTGAAGGATTGTTAAAGCAAATACGATTGCCCTGCCAGCCCGGAGGGCAGCAGCTGAGTGGTGCTGAGGGTCACAGGCTCTGTGTTCCCTGCTCTGGACGGTTTATGTCACTATTTTTTTCACACTATGGCAAGACTGGACTGAGCTCAGGCCAGAACTGCCACCAAGTCACCGCAACCATCGATAAATTCCTTGGGGTCAGCTGGGGCTCCAGGAGGCTCCAACATCTCCGAGATGAAATTTCTTGCTCTTGAATGTTGCTGGGGGAAGACATGCCCATAGGGGAGGGYGAGACAGGAGTAGGTGGAGAGCCTGTCCAGCCCCGGGATCATCCCTGYGATGCCACCAGGGCCAGCGGTGCTGAGCCAGCTTCCAAACGCGCCAGGAAGTTGCAACACCAAGAAGTTTATTATTGTTAAAGTCCAGCCAGAGTCAGAGGCTCTACGTTTGTCCTTGCAGCACGATTGCCAGCGTACATTAAAAAAACCTAACAAAACAAGTCATTAAATGCTGGAAACCTTAAAAAAAAAAAAAAAAGAAAACAAGCAACAATAACAACAAAGCTACTAAATAAGAAATAAGTTAATGAGGAAAAATTGCAAGGAACTGAAGACTTTAAATGCTCTTCCAAATTAAGGAGAACAAGGGGAAAGGATCAGCTCTTATTTTTGCAATTAAGGTATTATTTATGCCAATTTAGCTTTTTTTAAGATTAAGCCTGGATACAGTGCTGCAGAAAACACATCTGATTTACTCCCAGGGCTTCTCATCAGTTTCTGTATCAGCCTCAGCCAGCCAGCCAAAAAGCAGGAGGAGTTCTGTGCACTCCCGAGCCTGCGTGCGCACAGGCTGCTTGTAAAACACCCAGAGGATTTATCCCAGTGCTGGGCGGTTGGACCGTGACCATTAGCAATGGTTCTCAACCCAAAGCGCTAGCACTGGAGCTGAACTATTCTATCTTCGGGGCAGAAAACAAATCTTGCAAGAATGAGAGATAACATTTTGTGGGAACAAAAAGGAAAAAAATAAATAAAGATTCTGGCTCTGGGTCTGCATGAAACATGTGAAAAGGGGTGGAAAGAGGAGGCTCAGAGGGGGCACCCCGTGTTTGCAGGGAAGAGACACACAGCCACGCGAGGCTGCACAGAGGCATTGACCTGGCAGAGCAAACAGTCCGTTTGTCCCCTCCCAGCAGTGAGGTGACTGTCCCACTGACACGACTGTCCCATCCACCTCCGGGGACACCTCCGACGGCTCAGGGGAACGCTCCCCACAGGCTCGAGGGAGGGAGGTAGAGGATGAGCACACAGCCACCGAGGAGCCACCCACTACGACATTCACGTGCATCTTTTGCAGTATTTCCCCCCCCTCTTGCAGAGTTGGTAACATTTGCAGAGAAGCTGTTTATAACAAACTTTTTGCTAAAGTATGTGAAACGTTAAGACTGTCCACGCTATTTATAGGACTCAGCCCCCAGATGCCTTCCTGGTTTTCCTACAGACTAATGAAAACAATAAAGTAAATAAATAAAAAAAGGATGCAAAGTTTGGTTAAACTCAAAAACAGTTCAGGGAGGAGAGAGCTGAAGACGGGATGGTCCTGGGAAGACATCCAGCCTTCCAGGCATCCATGTCATGCTGCTGCCCACAAACTCTCCTATTTCAAGGAGACATGATAGGTGAAACAGTTGCAAAATATATTAGCTTTTTTATGACTGTTGATTTTTCCAACCCCTGTGCTGGCTGCCTGCCTTGGTGTCCTGTTCTTTGAACCCGCACAGAGTAAATAGGTGGAACTACTGTGGCTCTGCGGGCAGGAGACGCATCCCCAGGAGGAGCGTTAGGTACAGGCAGGGAAAGACCCCCCAGCCTCCCCGGAGAGCAGCATGTGGAAGAGTCCGCTCACTTCAGCTGAAAAAGGGGCGGGGGAGAGAGAAACAAAAATTAGCAAAGCCTTAGAGAAGATCTCCTTGTGAATTCAAAAGGTCCCCAAGACTTGGAGGTCAACATGCGGGTAGTGGCTTTTCTGAGGACAGATCCAGAAGGATGTGAACAGGGATGTGACAGCCTTCAACCGCCCCAGCAGACGTGCTGGGGGCACAGGAGGTTTAACTGGAGCACCTGGAGCCTGGCAGGAGATGAGGAACACGCCGACCAGGGCCTCAGAGGGTGTTGCCCTCTGCCAGAGACTTTATTTTATTTTATTTTATTTAAATCTGACCAAAATATTTCTCCTCTCTTCATTCCCCCTCTCCCAGCAGAAGCATTTGTTATGCTAATTGAAACGTTTAATCACCTGGGACTGTTGGCTGCAATGTCTCATCATAAGCAGCTTTAACGTTTGCTTGGATCAGCACCCTGGGACTGGAGAACATGTTCCAGCCTTTCCTCTGCCCCATTACCAAGCGCTCCTCTCTTCCTCGCTCCTCTCGCCCCCGGCCCTGCCCCCTGCCCTTTTTCAAGTTGCAATGCGTTAAAATAAAAGTATTAATGGCGCTTATCTGATACACGGGAGCGAGAGATTGTGAGAGCGAGCTGGCAAGCAGCCAGCAGCTAATGGCATAAAAGTAATTTGATAAAAAAAAAAATTAACATGCTAATTGTCAGGCTGGAGAGGGTGCTGGGGACCACATAGAAGAAGAAGAGAGAAAAAAAAAAAAGGCATTTTCTGATTACTCTAGATTTTAACAACAAAGGTCTGAGGAAGAAAGAAAGGTTTTGATGCAATTTTCTTCTTTTTGTCCCATTCTCTGCTACCCTCCCCCTGCTCAAAACCTCTAGCCAGAGCCTCAGGCACTCACAGGGATTTATCGGAYGATCTCCTCCTTTTTAGCATCGTGTCACTGCCAGATGCACCACGGGCTGCAGAGCCGGTCGGCACCACCACGCAATTCTCCCCTTCCCACGGTAGCAAGTGACGCTGCGGTGGAGCTTCTGTCGGGGGGAAAAAGTCACGTTTGACAGAACCCTGCACAGTCCCACCTCGCAGCTCAGCTGAGCCGAGGACAGAGAGGAGGTTTCAGAAGAACTAACCCCCCTCCCATTTACAGGGAGGCTTTTTTGGTGTTTCTTTTTTAAACAAAGGGACATTGGCTAATTTCAGGGTTTTTTTTAATTTATTTTTCTCAAAGCAATCAAAAGGAGTGCCTGGAAAGCTCAAGCAGAAAGCTCAGCCTCTTAACATTGGCTCCACAGCGCACCGTTAACTGGGATTAAGAAAGTCAACTAACGCTTCACAGCACTGGGATTTCAACAGCACGGAGCCTCCCGAGGCAGAGAACCGCGACGGCAAATTCAGCAGGATCTCAAAGCAGCAGCTGCCTCTCCCCGCAGATGCATTTAACCCCGGATTTGTGTGCATCCCACTTCTGAAAATCAGCTGGAAATCCATCGTGCCTTCCCTTCACCCAGAGTGAGCGCTGCCAGCCGGAGCCTTGGCTCTGCCCGGCTGCCAGCACCGGAGCTGGATTAGGGAGAGCCTTTTCCCATGCAGGTGGAGCGGCGGCACAGGGCTCCCAGCACATTACCAGAGCTCCCAGCCCGTCCCAGCTGACCAGCAGATGATCCAGCGCATTTCCCCAGAAGAGTTGTGCTGGGGGAACGAGGGCCAGGACACGAGGTACCTGTATCATTTTTGATTAATATTTGTGGATGAATGCTGTAAATATGAGCCAAGAAGATTTAAGAGAAAGTCACTGAGCCATGCAAGTGAGTTAATTTGCTTTTAGACAAAATGCGGCTGGTTTTCAGCCTTTTACAAGCAGGAACATTATTCCTTTCCTATGCCAAAGACTGACTGCGTTTGCTCTCCTGCTTTACTTCTACCACGGAGGAAATTTAAGCAAGAACATGTATAGTGAATTGCTAAATACAACCAGTGCCACTGAAGCTCACCTAATCATTCAGACCAACACACCCTACCTGAGCGGCACACCGAGACCCGTGAGCTCCTCCGCTTTTTACATGTCGACAGCCAGGGCGTTAAAAGAAGGGGAAATAAATAAGCCAGACCTGGTGACTTACATCATTCTGTTTTTCTTTCTGCTCTTGACTGTGACACTCATTGTGCTCTTCATAAACTGCCAGCTGAAAAATTCTTTTTTTGCCACTCTTCCTTACGACAGATCGCTCAGAGAAGCGAGGAGCCCGTGGAGGACACAAGCTGTCTGACACAAGAGAAAAAACTATGTCTTACAACAGTAGCAGGCACCAGAAACCCTGTGCAATAAGGCGTTATTTCCACATGTCAGTGAATGGATTTGACCCTCTTTAAAGTAATAGGCTGCATCGCAGGAAAAGATTGCTGAAAAATATGCTGTACGCAAATCAGAAGAGCTGTAAATAAAAAGCTCTGTTATGAACTAGAGAGAGAATGCTTTAGCAAATAAATTGCCCCATGATTCCAGATTAAGCTCTATATGTATGCAAATGTCATCATCCACCCATTCAGTGTCCATACAAGGATATTTGCATTAACAACCACCTCTGATTTGGGCATCTGGTGGAGCTTGTTAYCCATGTTTATGAAACCATAGCATCAAATGTAAAAAACACAGTATATTTACCTAACGGCTCCACACTGAGGATGAGTTTACTTTCCAGACCCATTTCTCTCAACTGCTGCTGAAACTGCATGGTAATGCAGCAGAAGTCCTGCCAGGCATGAGAAAACTAAAAATGTTTATTTAGGCTTTTGATTGTGATTCTGTTAAGGGTGGTTTTGATGTTTTACTGCATCGTCGAACAGGTTTTAAGTTACCAGTTACGTGAAATGCTACATACCTAAGGAATTTGTTTTCAACTTTCTTAGGCTACAAAGGAAATTATTTGCCACAGCATGACACCAAAATAATCAGGATGGGGAGAAGGAAGGAGAGAAAATAAATATCATTAATAGTTTGTAAACTAATGAAAGGGGAGAACAGAGTGCTCTGAGTTCAGTACAAAAAGTAGGTAACTTCTGAAAGCCATAAAACACAGTTTTATAGGAGTAGTTGCTGTAATGCACAATATCCCCACTCCTTGCTCTTTATATAAATCCAGAACAATTAGAAGCATGCTTTATCAATATAGCAACAGTTCGATTCGACATTGATCACTGGCAAAAAACACTGGTTTAAATTATTAGCTGATAATTATCTGATTTTGTTCTAAAAGCTTCTGCTTAACCTTGTTAGCTGACATGCTATTTTATAGATACTCATTTTTAATAAATTTGCAGTTACAGCACAATTCCAGATCCAACTGCATGAACCCCAGAACAGTATTTCTATTTCCCACAAACAGTGGGCAAAGGGCTTTTTTTTTTTTTAATCCCAGTAGTTCGACATACAACTGAATTGCAGCTATGCAGAAACACAGAGTCCTAAACCCTATTTTTGCTCCAGTTTTTGCTAGTGGATCATCTATCAGAAGAATGGGGTTCAAGTGGTGTCAGATGCTGTGCTCCTAAATCAGTTCTTAACATGCAGAGTACAGCAGAAGTGCTGTGTATACATGTACATAACTTATTTAATCCAAATGAAAAGATTTTACAATGCAATTATACACATACAGGCTCGCACTCAAACACAAAGATAAAACGTGTATACATGGGAGCCTGTTTGCAAGCTTTTTTTACACAGAAATTGCACAGTTGATAACACTTCCATGTCATTGTCTTGGTTACCATGTTTTATTATGCTCAAGTAAGTTAAACTACTATATAACAGGCTTAAATATTTTATTCCTCAATAGGTGGCCAATTTTTATCTCCTCTGAACCAAATTTAAATGGTGTAATTCCAAGTAATTACTCTAATGTAGAAAGCGAGAATAAATTCAAGTGTGTTTATCTCAGCCCTTTTTGAATAAATCAAGTTTTATCAAATCAGGCATTTCTTATTTATTTTTAAGTAACGACAGCTTGTTTTCGGCTATCAGCCATAATGAGTTCGGTCTAAGAATTTCTGCTGGCAAAAGCCTCAGAACCTGATAAAGCACATGTTGCATTGCACCCTACTGTACTTTATTTAAACGTTCAAGAATAACCCTAGAATAATGTATTTTTCCCCCACAGCTTGATAGTTGGAGTAATACCCCAGAAGAACCTGTCATGCTTAGAGTGCTAGCTGATTTACTGGGAAAGCTATTATGCATGCCCTGCGTTGCTCTCATCAATACCCAGAATCACTTCTATTGCAGAAGAAGGTTCTAATGATGACATTTTAACCAATGTATGAAACATATGTATAGAAAACATCAGATATATTCTCTTTCACCAGGCCCAAAATTCAAGTTGACCATAAAATCCACTTCYCGACCCCAGGCGTGCCAGGAGAGGGACCAACGGGCATTTATTCACTTCTTGTAACTGGTTTATTAGGTGCATGACACACGTGGGGTCCCAAATGTATACTCCATCCCTTCCCCTCACCTCATGCCAGTCACATGCCTGCCCCTGACACAAATACACCATTCACTGTCTCTTTACAGCAAACCCCACTTTCTCAATATGCCTTTTAAAAAAGCCTCTCAACACTGGCAGCCCTGCAGCAGCCTCCTGCCTGATGGCTTCTCTGCAAGGCAGACTGGAGGTCGATATGCTAAAATACAAAGGACAAGGGAAACACCAGAAATCTGGGACACGATGCTGTGAGAAGCAGGGTGGCCCCAGTTCAGAGAGGCTCTTAATTACATGTTTCGCTTTCGAAGGATGAGTAGCTCCCATAACGCTTTGGAGAGCATCCATCAGCCATACACTTAAAATATATGGCTATGTGCTCTGCTGAATCAGGACCTGCATATTAAATAAAGTTTTAACTCTTCTTCCTCTGGGCCAGGGAAACAACTCATCACTTCCACCTGGAAGCAGTGAGACCTTTTGTATCTGATGCCACCCTTCCAACAGATTATTATTATTGTTATATTTCAGTCTGTTGGCTTTAATCTCTTGGTCCATGGCTGGTTTTGAACCCAGCTGCCCGAGCTGTTGACACAGAAACTGCCCACGGGGAGTTTGCTGCAGTGCTGGTACTGAGTAACCAAGGAGGAGCCGCCAGCTCTGCAAGAGCACCCCAAAACTGGGAGCTCACTCATCCTGTTGCTCTGCCTGAACACCAGGTTTGTTAACATTTTGGGGACCCAGCAGGACCCATCTTTCTTCTCACATTTCCTACCTGCACCTACAGGGTGGTGGGCTTTTCTATAGTCATTCACCCTCCTGCATTTCCCCTTTCCCCAAGTAAAAACCAGGAGCTAAGCCTATGCCACATGGCCATCACAACCGATGCCTGGAAAGGACTCATCTGTAGGACCTGCAAGTCTGTCAAACTACACAGCAAGGCAAAACGCAAAGAATAAATCCCAAAAGCTAAATATTTCACATCTATTTGGAACGCCTCAGGCTGGTAAATGGCCACATGGCAAAGCAGAAAGCAAAGCTGCATTGCACGATCATGCTCTCCAAATCGGCATCAAACCACAAGAGCCACAGCAATTTGTAACTGCACTTGCTCTAATGAGTTTTTTTGTAGTAGCATCTTCAAAAGAAATGAAAAGCCCTTATCCCAGGACACCACTTCAAAACAGGAATCACCAAGACAAGGCTCCTCCGCAACTCAGCTTCCATTAAGAGGAGAAAAGGCTGAGGGCTTACGTAAAGCTGTTAGCAAGTGCTAACAAGAGCAAGGGTTTAGTTACACTCCTCCTGAGTTCCTTCTGTCCTTCCAAACTTAGGAAGAATGATTTCAGAGAATGGCTGAAGAGGCTGAGCAGGGTGCAAGCTTTGATTTCCCAGTGACAAGCGGCTGCCCTGACACGCGCAGGAGCGCGTTGCCAGACCCGATCCCAGCCGATGTGTTGGGCAAGAGGTTTGGTTCTGCTCTGCCAACGCACAGTGTCCCTCCCTGAACGCTGCTCTGACCACGGTCCTCATTCTCCTAAACCTTTTGAGAGCCAGGAGGTTTATCTACCTGGCATCCGGATCATTTAAAACACCAGCAGATACATCACACTGAGAAGATGAAAGGAAGATACCACTGGATTGTGTTCACAGCACATTTGGCTTTAGGAGGTTGTTTCTTCTGAGCCTTAACTCACAGGACCCTGAGCAAATACAGAAACTACAGGTATAAGCAACAAAGTTTGGTTTAAATCCATTAATCCCCACAGAAAGTCTCCTGGGCAGCAAGTTACAGAGTCACATCTTTGCAAGTGTTTTTCCTCCTCTCTCCTTCACTTTTACCCTCCTGGCCATATGAAATTCCTCCCTGCGGGGCTGAGCATTTGCCCAGGCAGTGCCTATAGAATCATAAAGGTTGGAAAAGACCTCTAAGATCATCGAGTCCAACTGTCAACCCAACACCACCATGCCCACTAAACCATGTCCCTAAGTGCCTCATCTACACCTCTTTTAAATACTTCCAGGTATACTGATATACTGCTATACTATACTGACCTATAGTACCACCAGTCAGTGATCTCCACGGACACAACCTGTTCACTCCTGAACTTGCACTCTCAGGTTTAACATACTATATTTACCTCTAATTTCTTACAGGAAACTTAAGGAGAATTCCTTCTACAAAGATCTTTTAGAGTGAGACTGTTCACCAGAGACCTGAAGTCTCACGGGTCTCAGGAAAGCTAGTCTCCATTTGGCTCTTACAGAAAAGAGCCTATTTTGTCTATTTTGCATTGTCTCTCAAATTCCTCCAATCCAGCTCTAAAGCCGAAATCACCCACACAGCTTTTGAGAGGCTCATGAGTTTGCTGACAGCAATTTCTATGTCTAAGAGACTTCAGAAAATGAGATTTTGCAGGAATGACTGGATTACACAGCACTTCTTATTTAGTCCCGGAAATAATCAGGTTATTTGCAATAACAGATGTACAACTTCAAAAAGAGAATGGAAAAAAGGTATTTATAAAGAACAAAATAAAACTGGCCTTAGAACAAAAGAGCTGTTAATTTAAAGAGTTGTTTGGGGGGTTTTTTGTTTTTTGTTTTCTTTTTTTTTTTTAAATGTCTTATGGAAAAAAGGAGGAGTCCTGCAAGGAGCAGGAACACAGAAAGGCTGGAGACGACCCAACACCTTCCACCCCCCAGAACCTCAACCCCCAAACCCCTCACCTCACATGTCCGCGGGAATGAAGTAGTTTTACAGGGTTTGTCTTTGTGGGGGGGATTTGATAACTAAGTAGGCTTATTTCTGAACACGAGTTTGAATTCTATTTTCTCTTACAAGACTTAAGACTGAAAAAATTGAGATTTCACCTTAATTTGCTGATGTGTATAAAAACTACCTATCGTTTTGTCTTTATTAGACTTTTACCTTGCCTTAGTTGTCCCACATCGCCCGTAGCAGGTACAGGCACCTAAAGCATTTCCACGACACTGTTGCTCTTTCTGCAACCACCCCCCCACCCTGGAGCAGCCGAGTCCCTGGTAACTCAGGGCACTCGCTTTGACGACAGCTTTGCCATCCCACACCAAAACCAACTCATACCTTGAGCAGGAGGCAGGTGGGCTCCAGGTGACGTACGGCAACGCAGCTGCCCCGTGACCAACCTCTGGATGTGTTGCCTTACTGCTTTCGTCCTGCTTCTCTTCCCTCCAGCATAGCACCAGCAAGCACCATTCAAAAGCAAKAGAGAGAGTTAATCAATTAAATACAGAACTGATTGACCTTTGCAGCTATAGCTGGTCTGGCTTGTTAGCAGTTTCCCCGGTCACGTACCTCTAAGGGAAACATTGGGGCTAGCACAGCAAAAATTCTGGATAAAGGAGAATTTAACAACATGCTTCTCTCATATGATTTTTCTATAGATCTGTGTCTACATTTCTTGTGCTAAAGTGAATACTTTCAGTGTTCTTCTAGAGCAGAGCTCCTTCAACGGAGACGTTCACACAGAACTGCTCGCTATGGAATTGCCCAACAGCAACCGCTTGTTCTAGATCAGGTGTGACCATCGCACTCAGAAAACAGGACACTGTTGTGATGCTGGCTTCTTGCCACCCTTAGAAGAGCAGATGATTATTACTCCAGCACAAACTTAAGGTAGTACTGAAAATAAATATATCTTGCCTGGCAAGAGATCTCTGCTGGGGTAGATTTCCTGCCTCCAGATTTTTGGAATGAACTTTTAGACTGATTTTTTTGTCATTTCAACGTTATATGTTGTCGGTGGCTCCACTGTTTGTTTTTAACTGGACCCCCACATGCCCTAGAACCACATTTACCAGCCGATGAAACCACAGCCTCAGACTTACCTTTAGAAGCGCAGAACAGGAGGATTAACAGAATCGCAAGCCAGACCTTCCCTTGAGTTTGCACTCAACTAGAGCTAAAAAATGTTGCTTACAGAAATATTTGTACAGCATATTTGAACATGTGGCCCTATAAGGCAGTTAACAAGAACAGTATATTCAAAAAGAATTTGATGCAAACTGCCTGGAAATTATGAAACACTGAAGCACCTATCACACGGGTATTTTACGTGTTGTGCTGTCTTTTATTAAGGTTTGCTCCCTATTTTAACATGAATGTACCACTAGAACTTCATTAGCTAGAGGCTTCTTGTTCGGTATCTTGAGGTCTAGTCCTTTGACTGTGCTGGATTTTGGAGACCTCTCAGGATGGTTTGAGAGGAAAATACTGCAAAATATACAAACACAGGGCAAAGATAAGAACAAACTGCGTGGTTTAGTCTACCTGCAACAAATGGCTGGCACATACTCAAGGCAGGACATGCCATTTTCCCCGGCGTGTCTGAAAACCTGGGCAAGCAGTTCAGCAACACAAATATTCTGCTGAGAATGACTGTGTCCTACATACTCCCCATGAACAGTTATGTGGCCATCGCTATGCAAGGACACAGTCCCCTTCACCGGGGTAGGGGACAACACACACGATAGGAGGCAAAAGGAACAGATACTTCAAAATGATGTTTCTTATGAGGCTAAGGGACCCGTGTTCCAACTTGCAGGAGTTGGAAAATCATGAAAAAGAACAACTGAACATCTGGGAGAAGCAGCAAGACATCAGGACTCAGAGTATTATCCTTTCAGTGGCTTTGGTGATGGTTTTATGCTGTAGGGGTTCCCCCCCCCCCCCAAAATTCAGTTTCTATTTTGACTTCTGCTGTTCCCATAGCACAATAGGAAGTCCGAGGACAGATGCTAGACAGCTTGCACAAGTTTCATACCTCCACTCTACAGCTTGCATAGCCTTCGTTTTTCAGTCTAGGTAAGATACTTTCAAGCATGCAGCTTTCTTCTGATTCACTATTAAATTTGCAAGTGGTTGGAGAATTCACGCTACAAAGCTACAGACAACCAGCTTTGCTGCGCCTGTGTGATAAAAATGCACAAGATGACATTTCTTTACTTCAAAGTTTATACACAGATATCCAAAACTAAGGGGAATGATTATGTGTGTTGAATGGTAGCAACCCAAAGTGCTAACGCTGACTGACTACAAAACACTAATCAGCATAAGCCAATTCTCTTGCCAATATTAATGGAGCATTAAGATGATGCAGTATCTAAAAACATTTACATTTACCTGAGTGGCTGACAATTCACAGGTACTTTGGGACTTTTTACAAATGCCCCAGCGCACACAGAAGAAGATAGCTTGCTCTGCATCCTAAGTTGGAAGATTAACAGTGCTTAAGACTTCAAGGGAAACTAGAGCCAGTATCATCACTGAGTGTAGTCCAATGATTTTTTTATGCTAGCAGTGTACGGAAAACACACATTCTAAATCATATAGGCCAAAATACTGAATTTGACAAGTTAAATGGAATTGGCATTTCCATGATACCAAGTGCTTGCTTAGGGAAAGCTATTTGGAAAAGCCTGATTTATAGCACTGACTTGACACTCCAATCACCAATGTCCTCTGACTGGAGTATCTATAGTAATTTCCCAAGTTTTCCTAACTTCTATCAAGCAGTTTTTCTAGATGAGTAGGATTTCTTGGGATGGTGTCAGAGAAGGCATGCTCCTTGCCTACAACAGGGCAGGGAGCACTCCAGGACAAGAAAGGCAGATTTCTCTTGGCACAGGATATAGGACACCCAACGTTTAATCACTTTAAATGCCAGTGAGATATTTGCTTTTTAGGCAGCAGTGAACAGAAGTAGCCTCTGACACATTTAGCACACAATGCAGCTTGGAGAGGAGGTGGAAGAGGTGGGTTTTGCCCAAAGCTGTTTTCCTTCTGAAAAAATCATAAACAAACAATTTCACAGGTTACTTTGGCTAGCTACTTAGAGATGTAATTATCAACTGTTACTATACCCCTCATTCCCCAGACACTAGCAAGATTAACAAAAACTCTTCAGTTCCATAAAATAGTATTTTATAGCTTTTAATAACCAAGATTTTTTCTTTCTCTTTTTTTTTTTTTTAAACTTATATAGAAAGCTATTAATACAAGTCCATATAAAGTTTCTTGAAAGCCAACAAGCCACTGCAACACTTAATTTGAGATGTTACTCACTTGCAAATTAGACTGTATCATCTAGGTAATACTATCATAAATCTTCTGGGAACTTCACATGGCAATCATTGTTCTGGGAGCAAAAACATCAGGTTTCAGGAGATTTTAAAAAAATTACTACCTGAGTGATTGGATCCTTCTTAGTATAGTGCAGTTGTACATTCAGAGGAAAAAAAAACTATTGAGAAGATGAGAGAACTTGATGGAGTATTACTGCAAGGTGGCAGTCTGCTAGCCAAATTAAATCCCAAAGCAGGAAGCACAGACAAGATCAAGCAGTATCCACACTTTTGTTTCAGTTTGGTACTAATCAAATAATTTGTCCTTTCTGTAGTTGTTAAATGGATATCCCTGTGGAATTGGGATTCAGTATTTTTGTACTCATCCTGCCAAAAAAAGGGATTTCTTTTAATTAGTGCACACCACCAATTACTATTTCAACCTCTATTTCTGTAGTATCTTGGTAAATAAAGAGAAAAATTTTCTTCCCCTCAATCTTAAAAAATAAGGCTAATAGACAGTAAAAGAACAGCTTACTGAAATGCTCCTAAATTTCCGTTTTATTGGAAGAGTACTTGAGTTTCAAGAGATACTCTAACAGCCTTCATTTCAATGAAAAGGCTATCGGTCATCAGTTTAAAGCTCTACACATTCAGACATGATGACAGTTGTTTAAAAACGTTATGGTCAGCCACAATGCTAAAAAAAACCCAACCACACCCAAAACACAATAAACAGAGTGTTGCTGAAGTCTTACAGATACACATTTTTTGTACTACCGATTTAAATATTTTTATAAATACCAGCAAATTGATACCATTACTGCAATTAGAGTTTTTGGCTGGCTGCATTCTACAAGCCCCACAAAAAAGGACTCTTAAATAAATTAATGAAATAATTTAATCTCTGCTTCAGAGAGCACTGCAGCTTTTGCATTACCAAAAAAGCTATAGAAAAGTATTTTTAAAATTACAGGATCACATTTGTATGAGGAGGAGTATGTACATGGTAAGGCATCAGCATCGAGAGTTACAAGAACTCATAAATCAACCCTTGTAAACAAATATTTGACACGTACTGAGTTACAGATAAAGGAAATCAGAAAAATCTGTAGGTTTTTTTGTTTTGTTTATTGAAATATGAGCAGCAGTATGCAAAAAATATCTTTAAAAACATAACATAGCAAAACCTAATAATTTTAAAATTAACAAAATAAAAAGATGTTTAGAGTTAAATGAAAAAACTCATTGCTAGAACTGTGTTTCCTACAATGTAAACAAAAGCATAAAGGTTATGCTTGCAACAAACACAGAAGCAGGTTTATGGAGCAGCACAATAAAGCAACATTATGATGTAATCTGATGGTTTGGTCTATTGATTTGAATTCAGAATGGGTTACCTTTCTAAACTGAAACTTCACAACTACAAAAAAAAGTTAGTCACATGTTTGTCTTTTGAAGCAAAACATTTAGAAAATGTTTTGGTTTGGTGGTTTTTCTTTTTTTTCCCTATAAGCCATCACTAGCAACACTTTGGGCAACTAAAACTGAAAAAAAATTATTATTTCAAACTAGGGAGAAAGCCCGACACATTTTAATGTTCTCTAGACTTACTCTGCAAGAGTATCTGCCCAAGAATTGACAACTTTCACACTGTAATACTGTGAGAGGCGGGGGGGGGGGGGGGGGGGGGGGGGGGAAGAATTATAACTTCAAGCAAAACCCAAAAGAATTCCAATATTTTTAACAATTCTATACCAAATCATAACACATGGGCTGTTTCATCATTCTTTTGACTAATGAGCTGTTCTGTTAGATTTGTCTCTCATCAGTCAGTCATACTGGAAAGTTTTATTTTGGTCCTACAGATACTATAACCCAATGTCATCCCTTCATGTACAACTACTTCATGCCTAATGCAATTAAATGAACATAATACTTACACAAGGCACTGGATTGACTGCCAGCAAGACTGAAGTCCTCTAAGGAGGAATATCCAAGCTACTATCTTATCTTAGTGACTATAAAAGCAAACCCAGAAAGAACTTCAGTGTATGCCTGTTCTAGGCTCTTTGCTGGTATTGCCAAAGCTGTTAATTAATGCTGTGATTGGTGCAAAGTAGAAAGATGCCCAAAAAGAAGAAAATACACTACAAAAGCCAAAACAGTTTTCACTGAAGAGTAACATTCAGTCTAAGCTGGGCTATACCAAAAAGGCTCCATCTTCCACTACCACCCTACTGGCTGATTCAATTTCTCCATCCCTCCATCTACATGAAGAAGTGACTTATACACAAGTATGCTGCAATAGAAGCAGCCCTCTTCTGCTATTGCTATACTTAAAACATCATTAGGGTCAAACAGTTCTCATCCAATCCCTCTGTGCATTGATACCTGAATTTTGTATCAGCAACACAGATAAACTAAACATGGTTAGAAACACCATGAACCAGTAGCACACAAAAGTTGCTAACTAGAAAGCTCTCAAAAAGTCCTGCTTAAAAGGAACAGAAAAGTAGAACATAAACAAACCTTACTGGGTCTGCTCCTGCAAGCCTACCCTGGCAAAATCAGCATTCACAAGGATATCCCCAGCACTGCATATATTACAGTTCAAGAATACGTACACAAGCAGAAAAATGCCAGAGTACTTTAGTACTTAATGACAGCATCAGAAGTGGGTTAACTGGATATTATTGCAGAAATTATGGTTCAGTGCACGGGTAAGCCAATCTGACCACAATACTAGCATTAAGCACCAGCTCTGGCTCATGAACAGCCACTTCAGCACCCATTCTTGAGTCATTTAGTTGGCCACATCTAAACATACAAGTGAACAGAGATGAAGCCAGGTGAAAAACATTGTGGATAAAGTAAAATCTTGTACCTACAACTGAGATCTTTCCTTAATCCAATGTGCCATGACATTTATTATGAAAGCTAGTCAAGGAAAAAAAAAAAAAATCCTGTAGTGTCAAATATACATACTCAGCAACTTGACAAAAGTCAGGCCTGGGGAGAAGAAAATAAAAGCCTGATCCTGTGGCCAACTGACTTTGCATCTTATTCGATCAAAAGAACCATCCGTGGGTTGCAGTTGCAAAGAATGAAAGAGAAGACCCCAAAGGTGAGCGGCAAATAATGTTATTCCCCTTCTCCTGAAGATGCACTTGTTTGTTTTCAAACACATTTGAGAAACTGCTTAAAAAAAACCCCAAAAAAACCAAAAAAAACCAAAACACCAAGTAATATAGAAATTCCTGTACAAGAGAACATCAGGGTTCTGCAGAAGTGTTACAGTTTATTCCTTTAAGGCATTTCATAAGAAACATTTTAATGACACGTAAACAATTTTATTCCTTTAAGATCATTTGTTACTTAGGTACCATATGATGCACGATTTCCACATTTGAGCAGAAACTGTCATTCAATAGAAGACACAAGAACTTGTGTAAGCAATCAATGTCTCAGGATTGCAGCAATTAACTGCAACACATCTTTTAATAAGTATTTGCATTTTAGAGTTTTCAGCCTCTCCCCCAAACACTGAACCCTTTTCTGAAGAGGTGTTCAGGAAAGAGAAAAAGGAGGGTGAGAAGTTAAAAAATACAATAGGTCTTTTTCTGCATGCAAAGAAATTTTGTATATAATTCACTTCTAACTCTCTTAGAATGTTTCTTTCAGCCTCCTTTTTTTATTATTCAAAGGGGAAAAATATGCATACATTATTTAACTGAATTTTTTTTTAGTGTTTAGTACAGTGTTTAAATTCTCTACTGAGTAATACAACAGCACAGGCAACAGGATTCTTTACATGTGAGAGAGAAATTTCATCATCATATTAATGCAGTCCTTCAATCCCATAAAGCTGCCAACTACAGTTACGAGTCTTCTGATTGAACACCTGCCATCAGGGACACGATCAAGACCACTGTTTCACGTAGGCTACAAAGAAGTGATTACTTTTGGTCATTACCAACAGGTCTGTATTAAATTACATGATCTGGAAGTAAAAGCTTCTGCATTCAGTTACTAACTTGCTAAGCCACTCACAGTCTTCAGAGAGACTCAAACTCATACTGAAAGTGAATTAAATACAGTGTAATCACTAATACTGCATAATGTCTACTGAGAGATTAAAAGGCCTAACACAGATCAATTCCAGACAGGTAAAATAAACAGCTAGAACACCAAAAAGAAAACAAAAAACTTATTCCTTCCAAAAAGTAGTAAGCACTGCCATTTACAAATAGTAGTGTTTATGTTAAAATAGAGAAGGGTACCTAAAAAGAAATAGCCTTGGCAACCAAATCCAAACGGCATGAGTGTAAATCAAAGCAAAACAAGAATTACTACTCCAGAAACGTGCAAGATGTTTACCTTGTATCAATTACTATTTAAAACGGTGGTTAAAAGAGCTATTACAAAACTGAAGTGGGAAAAGGCTAAGAACTGCTATTCTGCATTAATATACAGTATGACAGCATTTTCCAACAGACAATACAAGTGTTTTTACACCACTCCAATATTCGTAAAAAGTATATTTCATGTGTACACTTAAAAAAAATATCACATTGTTCAATCTGAGGCAAATTAGCCGTAATAAAGTCTAATTTTGCTTATGACAGATGTCAACCTTTAGATGTTAAACAACTATGCTAAAAATACAGCTTGCAAGCTGGAGCTGCACATGTTCAAACAGTTTCATAAACGTTAAAAAAAAATCCCAAACTATGATATGTATTTATTTTCTGAAGTCAGTCTTCATAATTCTTGTCCCTACAGGACAAAAAGAAAAAAAWTTTCCAGTTAAGACATATGCCTGTTTAAGTTCTACTTGAAGGAGGGGAAAAGTGTTCTGAATTTTTCAATAGACTTTTTTTCCCTTAGGGCTCAACTGTCACTTAAGCATCACAAGAACAAATTGAAATGTAAAACTGATTAGCTATACACAATGGAATTGGTCACAAAGGGATTTAAAAAAAAAAAAAAAAAAGTTAAACCGTAAGATCCATTCTCCATATAGCTCACAGTATCCACACTGGAAGTTTCTCTAGAATTAGAATAAGTTCGCTAAAAATAAGGCTGAAGATTGAATTTCAGCACTATGAAACAGATGAGATGGGATTAAGAGGAGAACCCATTTGTGTAAGTACTTTATCCAGCCACTGGAGGGGCCCATGAAGATGAATTTCTATCCAGCATGGGGTGCTCGTGACATCTTGTCGGTGATATTCAGCTCCCCAGCCCTATAAAAATGAACAAAATGTTATCATCAAGTCGAGAGCATGCTCGTCTTTCAAAATAACTGTACTAACAAGAAGCAGGAAATCATGTTTTAAGATACTTATCTGAAGCTAACTCACAATCTAGCAACAGTTCTTATCTAAAGGAAAAAAACTGAGGTTGGGAAGGAACAGCAGGGGGGCTGCACCTGGAAGCCTGAATCAAGTCTTGTCTGCTACAGACTTGGAGCTCCTCTGTGGAGCGCACTGCTGACTCGAGAATGACTCCTGGCTAAGGCCACATCTCTCTTCTGTTTCTCCCTCCTGCTCCCTACCCTCCATGCTCTCAAACTGAGCAGTATTTATCATAATTGACAAAACAAACAAGACATCTTTTGGACAAGATGCAAAAAAAACCTGGAAGGTCCAAGTCTAGACTCCATGCTAAATCTGAAGTGGACAGCATCTTGATTAAACAATGTTGAGAAAACACTACTGTGAGAATAACAGCACAGTTTGACTTCATAAATTCAAATCTTGTCTTTTTTCCATAATAATTTTTTTTTTTTTTAAATTAATATCTTTGAAGGAGTTGCAATTTTTTCTGCAATCACTTATGCTCCTCTTTACTCGCATTCTTTTTAGTGGTCTTGTAGTTCACTTTGTTCCTTCAAATTTAGAGCATGAGCTCAAATCTCCTTTAATAAAATTATAGCAACCACAATGATTAAATCCCTGTCCTGAATACTGAAGTAACTAAATACATAGCCAACATGCAATAGAGCAGTCTGTGCTTTTCCTTTTCTGCATCGATTCCCCTCTCCCCAAATTAACCAATTTCAACACACTTTATCATCAAGAACCACATCAGGTCAGAATAGCCTTGCTACATTGTTACAGTGCTAATGTAATTACTGCTGAATACCCAAATCCACAATAAATTTAAATGCCCGCAAAATAATTTGTTTACCTTTACAAAACTCATTCGAATGGTGCACATTTTGGTGAGCTCATACACTGCTTCAAATCCATGGTTGACAGACTGAGCTAAAAGCTGAGCAAACTCCTGATTGTTAAAAATTTTCAGACTGCATCCACTAGGAATCTTGCATACAGTTGTTGGATGAAAGCCATGGTGGTAGTTGCAGTTCCTGCTCTGTACAAATATGCTGCTATCACTTAAACACTCAGCATAGACTTCCCCACCAACATAGTAGAGATGAACTCCTTGAAAACAAAGATAAAAGTGTTTCAAATTACTTTTTTTTCCCCAAAAGTATAGTACTTCATACAACCCCCTTGAAATCAGAGACAGCAAAGTAAATTTTCTGTTTGAGGAGCTTTTCAGAAAAGCTCTTTTGCCCACAACTATAACATACTTTCTCAGTTCAAAATACAGTAGGCTTCATTATACATCAGCCACTAGATGTCCTTCTCTCATCAATTACAGAATAGAATGAAAAAACTACCTCCACACATCAACAGTTATTTCAAGCTATTTTCCTAGAGATCTTATGTGGATTTTAAAACTCCAGTTCTATATAACTGGTAGCTTCTGCCTATGGCAATTCCAACAGAAATAAAARGGTCCTGGGAGAAGGGGCAGTGACAGACATGAATGAGAAAGTATATCCATAGTCTGCTCTGATTTTCAATGTGTTTTATCAAGCAAAAGGAGAGGTAAGTCCAATTAGTTGCACAACTTAAATATCATCAGGCTTTACAGACCTTAAAATCAACAAAGCCCCTATATTTATTACATCTGCCTGGATTCAGCTATGTACGTAAGTGCTTCCCTCCCTTTATGTTCTGAAGCCTATATAACACTATTACTGACTAAAAATTAATATATAAAAGCTGCTGATCCTTTCAGCATCCAAACACTGATTCTCACTGCTACTTCAGTTGAGATACTTGCCTTCCTTCTTCCAGATCTTCCCCCCACCCACCACTGTTATATGGTTGGGATACACTTCAGTTTAAGTCTTCCTTGCAATACCCTGAAAATCCACTGCAGACTATCCCGTGGTTTGGCAGATGAGGCTGCAGCAAGTCAACAGATGCAAGTTAATCTTTCAGACAGCAGCAACTGTTGTGAATGTTGCTAGAGCCACTTGGACTAAGGTAGGATGAAGGTTACACAGAAGAACCATTGGCTTCATCAACTATTAGCAGCTATCAGAAAATCTGGGGTGGGCAAGAATGCATTTTCACAACACAACCCTATTAGTTTAAAAAGACAGAGACCACCACTTGCTAGCTAAGTTCTTTTGGGTAAAGAACTTCCGAGATCTCTCTGAAGAGGGGAGCTGGTTAATATAACAGTCTGAGAAGAACACGGATACTTCAAAAATAATCCAATGCACAATTAGAAGTCACTTACGCTTGCAATGCAACAGTTCTACAGAAAAAAGCTTAGCAAACAGGATTGGGTAGTTTTAAGGAGGCAAAAACCCAAGAACTTCCAAACAAAAGCCATGAATAAATAGTATTTTATCCCAAAACAATCTTAATTGTTCTCAGAACTGTTACCATAAAGCAAAGGTTTAGTTTAATAATTAGTATTAGAGATGTAGACATTTTAAAGCTCATAGCAGCCAATACTATTCTACAACATGATCCTGGATCCTTGTTACATTTCTGACCTTGGGCAAGGTCAGACGCGCAAGATTTCTCTGCCAGTACCATCGAAAGGGGTAAGCCAAAACAAAAGAATCTGACAAACCACCTGCACCCAGGAAATCAGTTGTTTCCCTTTATAACATTAAATTTTCTCGGACAACAGCACTGCAGAGCCAAGTTTCCAACAGGTACCAATATAACTCATGGTCTCCAGATTATCTGCAAAATTTTGCCATATTTATAGTAGTTTCTGATTAAAAGACTGTTAAGGTACAGGATGGGTCTTGAAGATATGTTACAAGCGACAGTGACTTTCATCAAACAAAACTCAAGACCAACTGTACCAAACGACTGTAGGTGTTAAAAAGGCCTCTAGATATGTGCAACAGAAACAGGGTTCTCTTCTCAGGACTGACTTAGTTAAAAGAAGGAGATATTCAGAAAAGGAGTACTACATTTTAAGACAATCCAAGCACATTCCATCAAAGATGAAAACCATGCATCTATATGTGCTATCAGCCAAACAGTACGGGAAAACTAGAAGATCTTGCAAAACCTGCTGTCTCCAGGAATCCCTCCCACACACCTACACACCCCATGGATTCACTCAGACAAATGAGCCCTTGCAGCTTTGCATTAGCACTTCAAAGTCCTGCTGCCAACTCATGCAAGGTATTTGAACATACTGTAGACAGCAGCGTAATACCTTGCATGAACAACAAAATAAAAAAAATCTTTGATACACTGTAAAGTGGTATGAAGAATTTGATTTAAGAAGCAGATATAACATAGAATAGCAGAAGTCCTGCAATACGTTTCTTGGTGCTGAAACAGAAAATTCTACATACAGACTATCATTAACCATAACAAACAAGCCCCTATGACAATGTAGTTTGGTAAGGAAGAGGTAATATTTGATCTTTTAAATTAGGGCCAAAGAAATCAGTATGCCATTCCTAGACTAATTAGAATCAAACTATGCCTAAGTTGTCTTCAGATACTGGAGGGGTAGATAATATATCACAGATTACTTCTACTATTCTCATCTGAGACTAATCATTACTGCAGTATACAGAAGTTGAAATAAAAACAAGGACTTGGCTTCTTAATCATGCGTACCAATCATTTACCTTTTCCAATATGTCGTCTAGTGTTCTCAATTGTTGAGTTGCGATTAACATTTGAGAGCAAACCTAAGCAGAACCTGTTTTTGTTATTGGAGGGATCTGTAAACCCATCTACTAAGACACTTGTAGAAGATGCATGAAAAGCCTCCCCAACACGATTATTTAATTCGTAATACACAATCGAACACCAGTGTTTGGGTTCTTCATAGGCAACAGGCTGAACATCTGAAAATAAGCAAAATTGAAATACCAGTTTACATAAATGTTAAAATACTAAATTTAAAACTGTAAAGCAGGCCTTCCAAAATATCAACAGATAACTAAAAGCCTAGTCAACAGTTACGATGGGCAAGAACAGTCCTGATTAAGATCTTAATGATTTTTACTTTCATGCATGTTATCTAGTCCATTGATTTTATAATTATTTTCCTATTTTAAGCCCGATATTAAACACAAAAAACCCTACACAAAAGAACATAGATGACTACGTGATCTCAGGTGAAACATGATTCTTCTGTCCACTTTTAAAAAAATTGTTTTAATTGATATTTTGGGACTCAATTTCCAGAGCCTTTGTGCATATACAATTCCAACAACAGGCAAAGGTAGCAGAAAGGAGTAATTCTGAGAAATGAAAAAAGTTCAACTTGTTGGAAGCCATACTATGCACCTGAGGCTTTAAAAGCAAGATATGCAAATAAGCAAGGCAAGTTTAATTTCTCAATTCTTTCTGTTACAGCCCCAGTTTGCCTTGGAGGACTGCTTCCACTTATCAACAAGGTTTACTGTGCCATTTGAAGTTATTCGTTCAATTTGGTCATGAGTTGTAAGAAGCCAAACTATGCTAATTTTACACCAAACTATACAACTTACCTCTGGTAGATATATTTGGCATGATTTGAGGGATCATTGTATTGCTTGTGTCCATAGACTGAGAATTATCCTGTCCCATTTGATCATCAGGGGGCATATATGCAGGAGGTGGAGTATCAGCTACAAACATGAAAAAATAAGAATAAACCAGAATACACCTCAACAATTTAGAATATTTATTTATTCATTCTACGGTTGTAAACACACAAAAATACTCTTGAACAAGAAATGTTAAAACATTTGGACCCATTTTCAGACTAACCTGAAGACAACCCAGCAAGCTGTCTTTACAGTAACCTCCTTCAATACTTGCATTCTTACCTATGGGACTGATAACAAGATTGGACACTTGAGGAAAACTAAGAGATGGGCTTTTTTTTTTTTTTGCCTTTTTTCTTTAACAATGGCACTCCTGCAGCTGGGCAAGATGACTATAGTTCCCACTTTTTTTTTTTTCTTCTTCACACAACCATTAGCTTTCTTGCCTACCCTCTTCTCCGTGTTCAAAAAGAAAGAAGTAGAAGAAATAACTTTATTCGCCATAGCATAACGAAGGCCTAAACCAGTTATTTTTTTTGCTGCTTCTGTAGGCTGAGTTCATTATAAAAGCGTGGATCTCTGCGTTCTTCCACTCAGCACAGCAGTCAGTGTACCAACACACTACTATCCCCTATTTCAGAAATTCCCTCCAGATACCATTAATGCATCCATCCCAGTGATCACAGTCCTTATCCAAGAAGGACACCCCACTGAATGGGCACTCTTTTTGCAGCACAGGGCAGCCAGAAAGAACAAAGATGAGGCCACGGAGCTACTGGAAAAATAAATTCTTTAATCTATTAACTTCTTGGCTTTATAAACCACACCAATAACCAGACAGACTCAACAAGGCTTCTCTCCTTCGCCCCTATCAATTGATGTTTTTTCCCTATTTTCACCCAAATCGGTTAAGTTTGTATCAAAAATTTGCTCTATTTTTTCCAGTTAAATACCACATAAGTGTCTTTATTCAGAGAAAGACAACAATAAACTTCTTGCCTAGCCTCTACATCTGCTTTCTTTTCATTGCTAGATCTTCTTCTAAAGTATGTATCAGTTATTCTATACTGAAGCTGTGCAAAATAACCCACCACTATAGTATCCGTGACAAAAAACATTTGGAAAAATAAAGTTATAACAATTAACTCTGACCAGTGACAAAACTAGGAAGAAAACCCCTAAAATGCAAATAGAAAAGCAATTTATTGCAGGTATCACAAATTCCTGAGGTAATATGTCACAACAGCATGTGACATTTCAATTATTTTTATTAAGCTGACATTTAGGCTGTACTTACCCGGTAGCTGAAATGGACTAGATGGTCCAGAGCTAGCTGGGGAGCTTGGGTAAGTGCTGCTGGCTGGAGAAGGTGGATAGGGACTGTTTGGCGAAATGGAAAATGGAGTGCTGTTGGGTTGCTGGAAAGAATCTGGAAATGTCGCGTTGTGTGGCATATGTGGTTCGTTGTGGCTTAGGTTCCTGAACTGAACTAGTAGACTGTGCTGTGGATTGAATTCACTATGTCTAGGCACTAACACTGGAGGTAGAACTGAAAAAAAAAAACAAAAAAAAAACAAAAAAACAAACACCAAACAAAAACCAGGGAAACTTAGATTAAAAACTGAGATAGAAAGAAAGAGATACAAATAATGCGCTCATCATGAAAATTTCAACTCTAGCTGGAGTGGAAAGAGGAGTAGGGGATTCATCTGTCATGCCTTTACCCTATCCTCTCTCTTTTTTTTTTTTTTTTTTAACATCACACTTCACAGAACACACAAACTTTATTCTCACAAAAACTAGAGCAGAAACACACTTATATTTCACACAACTGGAAGCAGACCTTTTCTTAAAAAGCAAAAAAAAAAACAGTCTACATGTACCAAAGTACTGATTTAGAAGTGCAAAACTCACTGTATGTGTACATTATCAAATCAGTAAAAAGGGAAATACAGTCTATATTACTGTAGTCAAACTATATAGTTACATATAGTCCTTTTCACTGAAGACAAACAAAATCTATACTACAATATAGAACTATTGCTAAACTGGAGTTTTAATTTTTAAATTCAAGAGTGCTGGAGTCTGGAATTCAAATGCTACTGTAGAGCACTTGAGCCCTACAGCTGATTGCAGTAGAGTTACAACCATTTTGTGGAACAACGGAAGCAACTTTTCACTATACTTTCCAGAGCAACATAATTCATCTCTCCCACTCATAACCACAATCCTCCTCACCTTCTCCCATGGCAACATGCCTTAACAGCAGACTTGCTATCTGACACAAATTTGGTATGTACCTTGCTCTAACTGATCATCACTCTTGGTTCTGTTCAGCTCTGCTGCCTGCTAATGGGAAACCAACTGGGGAACACTGCACCCTAGAATTTTTTTTTTTTTTTTTTTAATCCCCTCAATTCATGTCACTCTCTGATGAAATATTAAGCCCCTGAAAGAAGGCTACCAACTTCCTTGCAAGGACTGAGGTTTTTAAACAAGTTTCTCAAAGAAACTGAAGTCTTTTGATTACTACTTTCCTATTTTCTTATACATGAGGACTTTGCCACTAACTTCAAGGGTAGCAGCCTTAAGAGATCTGTGGGAAAAGTGTGATTTACCACAAAGAAAAACAGCTAGCACAGAATGGACGACACACCTCCCCAAAACCCCACCAGAAAAGTACACTTTGAACATTCCTCTTCCAAACTCCCCCATACACCAAATGTAATTTGTTATACAGTACTGGAGGAGGAGGAGAGAGTGAACAAGGGTGGTTCCTGGAGATTTTGTTCAGTTTTCAGACAGCCATGTTCAAACATACCTGGGCTCTCCACCCTCTTATAGTGGTATGGATTGATGCAGACTTCCTTCTGTTTAGATCCAAAAGGAAATTCACAAATATCCAATGGCTTCAGCTCGTGATGGCTTTGTAGATCAGGCCAACGCCAAACACGACAGTAAATTACATGGGGAAGGCCTTTTCTGTGAGAAACCTGAAGTCGTCCATCTAAAGAGCGGGGAATAGTAACACACTTGCTGGGCTGTCCTGGACTGCTCAAGGCTTTCTCCAGTTCTTCCATAGCACCTTTTTTCTTTTTCAGCTTTTTTACCAAAGCATCAACAGCTTTTTCTGCCCATTTTTCCTCTTCATCTCCTTGTTTCCAGCCCAACAGACGCTTTACAGCTGGGCTAGTAAAGGAGAACAAACTGGCCATTGACGTCATTTGACACAAGTCTTCAAAAGGTTTGTTGGGTTTTGTCTGTTGGGGTTTTTTTGTTTATTTGTTTTTTCAAATAAATGTCAGTGTATACCAAAAGCAGTTATTGCCACCGATGAGCTGTATTATTTCTTGGAGGCTGACAAATGAACATATAGATGTCAGTGATGAAGTCTTCACATCAAAAATAATGATTGATTCCTCCAATTAAGTTCTATTAAAAAGATAAGTTAACACGTAATTAGTAAACAATTAAAGAATGTGGTAAAACAAAAAGGTAGTTATTAAAAGAATGCCTGTTTCAACCCTAGCCATTGCACCTGATTTTGTTTCAAAACAAAATCCCAGAAGTACTAGGACCTCACCCCAAAGATAACTAAAGTAAAACATGATCAGAGTCCTCAGTTCTTGCATTACTGATTAGTGGGAAAAAGGACAGTCAAGGGACCAAAGGGACAGCACAGTTTCTGTTAACAACGTTCCTTAAATCCGTGAGTTTCCTTCAGAAGACAGGCTTAGGGAATATGCTTTAAAACTGGTACTATATCCCTGTCACAGTGCTTCACCAGAAGACTTAAACTTGCTATGAAGAAACAGGGAAGAGGCACGGTGGAACCAGTAGTTCCACAGCCAGTACTGCATGGAAGTACTCAGCTGCTCAAATGGATCTTTATTTCCCAAAAGGAGAAAATACTAAAGCATCTACTTGTTCTTGAGCTCTAATTAGGTACCCCATGTTTTCTGAAGAGTATTAAAAAATGAGGAAGAAACTGTAGATAACTAAGGGAAAAACAAAAGCAATTAAAAGAAAAACCCAATAAGAACCTCAGACCAACCCCTCCCCAGCCACTCAGAAAGGTGGTCAACCTTTCCAGCTGTGGCTATTTTTACACTGCACTTCCTTATATCTTTTAAGAAGAATATTTGAAGCACTGGGTATTTTTAGCCTTTGGAAAAAAAAACAAAAAAACCCAATTGTTTTCTTTTCCCCAGAAAAAGAGGGGGGAAAAAAGGCATGGTGGAGTAAGTACTAGAAATGTGACCTTTACTACAAACTGCCTCAAAGGAGAGGAGCAAACAACACTGTGCAACTCAAACTGCACTCATGAATGGTGGTGTTTTCTACCACTCACCAGCTCTAATGCAAATCCTCCCCCCCCAATTTAAGGAGTAATGATGACAAGGGGAAATGATGTGCTGTGGCAACGAACTGATAAGAACTTGTAAAATCCCTTGTGAATACTAAATAAGCAAGTATAGACAATGAGCAGCTGGCAAAAAGCAAGAGCAGAGCTAAGAGAAAGGATGTCAATAACAAAAGATGCTTCCTTTCTTGCTACAGAGACTGCCAAACAACATTGTCTCTCAACTTTTGATAAACTGTGGTGAATTAGAACACCTAACATACCCCGAGACACCAAATCTGCACATAAGAGTAATGGGGGGGGATGGGGGGGGAAGCAAGATTTAAGTACCTCTGTGCGGCTTCTCTTAGATTGCTACCTTTAATCAAGGTATAATTCCTCCCACCTTTGATTAACTAAAAGTCATCTGATAAGGCTTTTCTAAGTGTCTAGGCACATTTTCAAGCTCAGACACATGGATGGGTACTTTCCTATAACAGAACCATATATTAAGTATCATCAGCCAAAGATACAGCAAACATCCCTAGACAAAGCATTTATAATGTCCCACATGTAATCATCCTAGATTTTCTACTGGGGAGGTRGAAGGTGAGGAAAGCAGGGAACAGACCCAAGGACACTTGGCTACGATGAAGAGTGTAAGTTTAAAAACTTATAAACACCCTTTACAGGAAAAAGTCCATTTATTTCACGCAGTAGCTTAATCCCATTGGTACTTCTTTGATTATTCAGCTTTGTTTCAATAATATAGAAAAAACTGGGAAAAGCAAAACAAACAGAAAAAGTGTTTGACGATCTTTCTTCCTAAGCTCTCATAAAAAACAAAATGAAAAAAAGAAATTAAAAGAACAAAAGTCTCTCATTGCTTCAATAAGTCCTTAGAAGAGGGTACTGCAAAAAGAAAAGAAAAAAAAAAAACAATTATGTATCACCTTATTTCTTCAGAAATAAGGACACGTCTGCACTTTAAGAATAAATTTAGTTCCCAAGAACTATTACACATGAGAACCTTTGCACCCTTCAAAGTAACAGGAAATACATAAAGGGAGATAAACTTGGCCAAGAACACAGACTAAATTTATTCTTTTACTGAGGATAAAAGTTTAGTGTTCTAAAAAGTAAAAGCTGTTTACAGTCGCAATTAAATTACTTCCAAGCCTTGCGTACATTCAATAGCTGTAAGATATCAGCAGYTGCTCACACCCCTAAAAAAGGAAATGAACCCACCTAGAATCTCAGACCAGCAAGACGACAATTAAAAAGTTCTATTTCTGTTTCTCAGCTACGCTTTCAAAGAATCTTAAGAATCATCAAGGCAGAACATACACTAGAAATTCCTATACTTAAGTCGAGCTCAGAAGAGATTTCAAGAAATGCCTCTTGGCTGTTGCCACTCTGATCTATTCTATTACAGCTGTCCCATCTATATTATGCAATCAAGTTTACAGATCTACGATTCTATTCTATGATCATGTATAATCCTTTTTTTTTTTTTTTTTTTAATTAGTATTTCAAACACAGTAACAGGCAGCAACTAGGAATGAAATTTTACTGGTTGTATGTCATTTCAACATCATATACCCACAAGTATGCTCATGGAATAAACTAACTAACTAACTAAAAGCAAAGAAAGCTGGAACAGTTCTATGAAAATGATCCTTTGCAGTAACTGGTATTTATAGGACAAGTGTCAAGAGAATTTTGATAAATGACTCTGTCCTATAAACTATGATTTTAGAAATAATCTGCTTGGAGTAAGTAACACAATTAGCTCTAAAAACTTTACATTAGTCTGAATACCTATCAACAAAAGCAAAACCTAGTAGAACAAGTATTCCAGAAGCATCATAACGGATTTCATCAAAACAGTTTCAACTTCTTAAAAAAAAGTTTCCACATACATGCTTGTACTATAACCACTGAAAAACGAGACTGTTGAAGTTCAAAACTTTAATAGCATTTACCGTAAATCCATTCTGGCCACCCATGAGGCTTTCAAGACTCTTCTGCTAAAGTGTATTTTCACCTGTTCAAGAACAGCAAGGGCAAAAAAGAAACCCTGCAACAAACTCACAGGCTTTGAGAGGTACAAATGACACCGAATTTATCTCATTATAGGCCTTTCGGAAGTTTATTCTGGAAGGCAAAAATACTGAAGGTTTACAGCTTTTGCTTTTTCTTAAGAAAACAAAGTAGTATTAAAAGCTTCATGAATTATTTGTAGACTAAAAGTGTTCCCTTCTTTGGAGATATTTAAGGTCACAAAGCAGTAGGTTCAGGCATTTATGTAGAAACCAAACATTTTCATGTAGAAACTACAACTCTTGTAAGGTTTTAAAATTTCTGAATGAACGGTACAAACCACATTTAGAACATTTACTTGCATTTGATGTAATTTCAGCATCTAATTTTTGAAAGGTTTCTAAGTAATCATGACATCTGCTAGGAACAGCTTCACCAGATCATCTATATTTACAGTCAATTTCTTCCGAGGCTTAAAAGTGCATGTTATGAGCTGTGATTGCAGTACAACAGGGCATCACTGTAAGATTTGAGCACAGAAACAAATGCTTTAAAGAGTCACATTTTCATTCATAGTGTTGCACAAATTACTCGTATTGTTGCACCTCTAGAGGCAGCTGGTAACAACTTTCATGGGGAAAAAAGCTTTCTTAGATTTCCTTAAGAGGCAGAGGGTCTATTATGCATTATCTTCTTTTATTAAATAACTTTTCAACCCAGCTACAAGAGAACATTGGCTGAAAAACATGTTATTACATTTTAAAAAAAACAGTTACAAACACTCTCTAAAGCATGAGTGTAATGCATTGCATGGGGTAGCATGAGGGGGCTTTTAATGGGTGAATAAAGAAGGAAGTAATCACTGTATCAAAATTAAGACTTTGGGGCATGCATTATTTATATGTTTAAAGTTCTTGTTAATGACTACAGCAAATGGAAGGAAACTAGTTGTGTGAACAGGTCCATTGTTTGAACCCCTTCTCATCAAGCCAGCTAGGTATAAACAAAGTTGGTTAACAGCAGGACTTACAAATTACATTTCWTTTGTGAAGATGGGAGAAATAGACTCTCTTTCATCTACCATCACAAACACTAAGCAACTCAACTACCATTTGGTTCCTCTTCTGAGATTTTCTTAGCCTACTATATTAAAATGGCAAGTTTAGCAGATTAATTTCATTTGCTATCAAGGAATCTTCTTCTGGCTAAAAGGGCCTGAGCGGGACTCACAGCAGAACAGACCAATACAAAATTACATACGGTGTATTTATTTTAATGAGATGCACTTTTTATGTAACATGTTCTGCCATCGATTCCAAACTAATTTCCCACCTGCAAAATCTAAATTTAAAGTACCATTAACCAAGCAACCCATCACCCCAAGCAGCATGGCAATGAACGACGCTTTTCACAAGCATAAGAATAAAATGGGTAACAACTACATGGTCTTCATCCTTTCCTACTGCCAATACTAAGCTTGTATTGCAAATGTACAAGCGCTATTCTTTTCCTGCTTAATTTACTCGTTTGCAAATTAAGAAAGCTTCCTGTAACATCATACCCAATCTGAAACAAGGAACTTCACTGCTCATGATTAGAAGCTGCTTTGAGACTCAATTTCATAATATAAACAAACCACCACTTATAACTAGCTACACAATTGGTAGTTCATTAGAGCTGCTTCAGACTTGCAGTTAAAACTGTTCTTCAGTCAGCTCTTGTGCCTAACTTTATTGCCCCATTCAAACTTAGAAATACTCAAATATTTTGACTCCACACACGTTAACACATTACACGTTCATACAGAAAGCTCAGAAACTCAATTACAGTATATTACACTATATTTAGTCATCAATATTTTCTTTTAAAACTACCTAAAACTACAACCTCACACATCAATTTCACCTGGTTTTATTAAGGACCTTCCTTCCTTATAAATTTCCTGACAGGAATTGTGCAGGATTGTGCTTGGCTTTTATTATCATTTTCCCAAGTCTACATCTTACATTGTAGCCTAGCACAGAGTCCCATGCAATGGCATTCATTAGAGCCTTTTCTTGAGGACAAATATAGAAGAAACATTGGCTCCATAGCTTTTCCATGCACATCAAGGATAAAATAAATCCTCAAGTTACACAGTGGTTAAAGAATTTGGGCAATAAACTTGAAGGGCCTACATATTCCCTACCATTGCCATAGCCTTTCAATTATCCTGTGCAACATCTTACTCAAAGAATATCATCAATGATTCAACTCATCTTTTTTTCCCCTCCTCCCCCTAAGGGTACGTAAAGATGAAAGCAGATTTTATGAATGATATCAAAAAGGAACTTGTGGTATTTTCATCAGAACTGGGCTTGCATATCCAAATGCACATCCAGTTGACCAACTAGCACTACATTTCTTTGCTTCAAACATGCCTTGTAAGGCAATGTATTCTAAMTAATAATACATGTAAACAAGAACAGAAAAGAATTGTCTGGTATCTTCAAAAATTTTACTAATCATGACTGCTCTCCAAACAAAAAAAATGTATTGACAACTTCAGACATGGCTTTCTCACACAATACTCATTCTTTTCATTTCCACATCTGTACATCATCTAACACAGCTTAAAAAAAACCTGAAGCATATAACTCTGTCAGCTGAGAAGTATTTAACTAGCACTCTCTTAAAAGAAACATAACAAAAATCTCTGAGGCCAAGCACAAGCAGCAAGTAATGCATCGTACTTGGAAGAACTGGTATCATAAAAGCCACATAGCTCAGATTGGAAAAGTGATGCTTCTGTTTTTTCTTAAAGTCTTCTCAAAAATCACTGTTAAAAAAAAAAAATACAAATGATAACGATTTATATCACAAAAGAGGTCCAGTCAGAAAGAGTTCACTAATAGAGCTCCACTGCATTTCAAAAGCACCCTCACTTCCAACTGATGCCAAGAAAACCTCAGAAAAAGTCTAACCAAAGATCAGAAAGTTCTGAATTTGTTCTGCATCATGGCAAAACTTAAATTTAACTGTGATACAGGGGAGGGGAGAGGGAAGGACAAAAAGCCTAAAAAAGTTAGTATCTATTTCTTAAGGCATCCACTTCGAAGACAAAAATCCAACACTCACACGGTCCTGGTCTCTGCAACTACCCTAATTACTGAGCAATTAGCTTTTGTAGAAGTTCTAAGACGGAATTTGTAGTTTTTGAGAACCAGAATCTCTCTCCCTTAAGTGTTTTGTCAGAACCATGCATTTTCTCACACTTCTATTTCAGCTAATTGGCACTTTCCAACAGAAGCATTATGCTGAAAAATGCCATCATCAACAGTAGTCAGCACATCTGAAAGTCAGCCCTGAAACTGCCTCATGCTTTTAAGCTTATTTAAGATCTACTCTAACCACAGCAGATAACTACAAGTTCGCATCCATTTCTTAATTAAAATTGCATACAAGAGCATCACTAAATGTCACTAAACATGAAAACAAAAGCCTATGCCTCCACTGGTAGGTTGGTGGACATGGACAGGCAAGTGGGTGATTAGGAATGATCTCAGTACTACACCTGGAGAAAAAAAAATGGGAAAATAAAGGACATCTTGTACTTTTCATAAACCCTAAAGTATGTTAAAAAATTAACAAGCTGGATAAAGCCTTCCAAAAATGTATATGCTCAAATGCAAGACCTTCATTAAAGAATAAGATCCTAAATACTGCCACTAAAAATGTGAATTGGCAACAAAAAGTGTAACCTGAAAGCAGGGACCATACAGACTTTCATAAAGCTTTAAAAGAGGGGAAGAAAAATAAAGATGTATACGTGTGTGTGTATACACACTTCCACTCCAACTGAATTGCATTAAGACTGTGACAAGTTTACAAAAGCTACAGGATTTGGAGGGAACACTTACAATAGTAATTCAGCAAGCTTTTTTTCCCCTTCCACAGAATGAATGAATGGCAAAGTATTCTAAATTTGTCAGTTTGTGACATGCACTGACCCAGAATTCAGAGACACTACCTCATAGTTGGTGGATCAGTAGCAGCGATTCTGACAAAGATCCTCTGTCAAGGATGACAGTCCTGGCAGGCTCAACCTTGGTGGTAGGTCAGTAGGGATACAGACTTGGCAGGCAGCGTTCTGCACCTTGCCAACCCACACTGGTCAAGCACGCTGAAGTGCCAGCCAAACTTTTCTACGTGGTCACAGGGACACGGCTAAAAAGGCTTCCAGAAAACAGTGCAGGAACTTGCACTGCGACTAATGATAACTGCAGAAGTCCTAAAGTACTGTTCAACTGGCTTTTAATGAGTTATCAACTTTAGCCATGAAATATCTAAAGTGTTCTCAGCTCACACGAGAACAAATCTTTTAATTCTGAGCACGAGCTGCTCTCCTTACCTGTTGCTATGAAAAAATCATCTAAAGATCTTTAAAGAAGAAACATTAACACATTAAAATTAACTTCAGCCAATCTATCATAGACATTGGAAGAAACCTGCATTTTAATCAACATGAAAAATTTAACTGGTAGGGAAGGAAGAAATAGGGACTTGCATAGAATTGCCACAGCTGTATTTCTGCAGGTATGTAATTCAGCCAAGAGCAATAAAAGAGTTTTTAGAGTTTTCTTTAGAGAACTATAAAGAAAATATGGAGGACATTTTTCTGAAATTAAAAGTGTCCTCTGGAATATTAAAGATCACAACATAATTTGCAAAGACCATTCAAATAAACCCAAAAACATACGCACTTAATAGAGCACGAGCACTCCGTCTTGAGACACAGAATTTCTTCCAGCTCAGATAATATTCCATCACCATGAAAACTCTGCACAGATCACCCACTCAAGGTGCAAGATTAAAAATCTGACTTCATAACAAGAACCAAGTAGTACAGGGTCCACAGTTATAGTTCCTTCAGGTTCTATCAGAGGTTAAAACTCCAAACCTCAAAGAAAAAACACCCACCACAGCTGTATGCAGCATCACAGCAGCACACCCTTTTGTTGTGATCTTTTGTCATCAAGAGAAAGAAACGCAGAGGAAGCCCCTCTTCCTCCTTTCCCATTTCTCATCCCCATCATGACTGTCCATCTTGGGCTTCCACTAGGAAAGTTTTCTTTAGAAAAAAAAAAAAAGAAAATTCCTCCCTCAAGTGCATTTTCTCCACCTTTGAAAGGAAAAGGTTTGACAAAGGCAGGTACTCCAATAAGTACATGGTTTGTTGGGGTTTTGTTTTGTTTTGCAAAAATAAGTGCCAAGCACTTAGCAGCAATTTCAAGGCCAAGTGAACAAAATTTTAATATCAGAGGTAAGAGTAAGCCACTATCAAACAGTAGGGATTAAGACATTAAATCCAACAGCACCCTACACAGAGCACTCACAGAAGTTACAACACACTAATTAAGAAACATCTTCAATTAAGTTATTTGCTGCTTCTATTAACTTCCACTACCACCAGCTGCCAACTTCATAAAGTACTACAGCCTTTGATGAGCATGGACACATGACTGCAATAGTGTGTTTGCACCTTTTCCCCCCCCGCCTTCTCTTCAGTCAAATTCTGTGATTCCTCAGAATACCAGAAGGATATTCTGTGCAGAACTTCCATAACCGAGATATGCAACGAACAATGCTCACTTCAGTTTTCAGTATTTTAAAGCCACCCATGGAAGGTAAATTATCTGAAATTAACAAAGGAATGAAAACCAGCATGAGGTTTCATCTAAAACCATCACATACCGACGATCTAATTTCCCACGACAAGACAAAACTTAAAGGCTGATGCAAATTTTGACAGTTATTCCTYGGAGGTTTTGTTAAAGCAGAGAGCCCAAGTCATTCACTGAGTAAAATCTCTAAATCCCTACAGATTCCATCAAAAGATTCAACAACTATTATTGAACCTATTCAATAATATATTCAAACAACTACTGCTGAATCAGTTCTTCCCTACCTCATTTGACGGAGAAATACCTTCATTTAATTACCTTAAAGTCACATCAGAAACGACACAACTGGAACAGAGCACAGATCACTTGATTTCCAGTCTTGTGCTTTTAACCGCAAGACCATATTTCCTCTATTAAGTTTACAACCCGCAGAAAACAAAAATTGCCATTCTAAATCACTTAAGCGGTCCATCTGTTGTCAGGCAGCTGTCAGTACTGGATGCACGCAAAAAAGGCCAAGGTGGACAAGCCTGTGTGCCCTAACATCGCCTCCGCGGGAAAGCGCCTCTTTACCAACGGATTTCAAACGTGTGGATWTGTTACTCTCCCCTGTCGTTCGGTCAGGCCTGACACCACTTAAGAGCGGAGTTCCTCGTCTTTTTAAAAAAAAAAAACAAAAAACAAAAAAACAAAAAACACCGAGCCTCTTATTAGCGTTGCAACAGTTTGCTCCTACAGTTACGTGCACAGACTTATTTTTATCGGAACGAAGCGTGTTTTAACAGCCCAGCAGCGCGGTCCTGCGCTCCCCTTTCCCTCCCGGGGCTGCTCCTTCCCCCACACGCCGCTCACCGGCCCCCTCCCCCTCCCGCCGCCGCCCGCCCCCCCGGCAGCCCCCGGCCCGGCCCGGGACGACCCAAATCCTGTCACCGCCGGGCCCGCGCGGCCGGGGGAGGCCTCGGCCCCTCGAAGTTTCCGAAAGGGCCCGTTCCACCTCCCCCCGGGAACCCGAACCGCAGCGCCCCG
>JAYKAV010001887.1:2619657-2680489 GCA_035582835.1 Phoebastria nigripes
CAGCGGCGCGGCGGCGCCGGCGGGGCCAGCGCCGGGACCCGGATGTGCGCGAGGGGCGGGGGGGGGGAAGGGGGGGAGCGCGCGGGCGGGAGCCTGCGCGCCGCGCATGCGTGCTGACGGCAGGAGGAAGCGGACGCGGCGGGAAGGGCCGGGCCGGGCGGGCTGAGGGGGCCGTGTGGGAAGCGCCCTCCGGGAGTCAAACCCTGTACCCGCAAAAGAAAGCGAAATAAATAAAAAAGCGAGATGTTCGGGGTTGGTTGTGGAAAAAGTAATGTGGCCCAAGGCGGAGGAATAAAAAGGTTTCCTCAAGCGCAGCGCGGTCCCACCGTGACCCCCTCAGGAGGAACGCCGCCGCCTGCCCAGGGCCCCAATGGCCCCAATGGCAGCCGGTGGGCGAAGGCCACGCTGCGGTTGAGATCCAGCGCTCCCGCCCGCCCGCCGCCTTCCCGCCGCCTGACACCGGCCTCGGCCCCAGCGCTTGGGGCTTGTTCTGCAGAACTGGTTGGGTTTTGTCTGTAGTGCTGAGGGAGAGTTGAGGTCCTTCAGATGGCTGCTTCTCGTAGTAGGTTACTTGGTAGAGCTTCAAGAAAAGGTGTTAGTGTTAGGAATGACTCTAGAAGGGACTTTACGGATGAGGATTTTCTTGCTGTATATAACGCCAGTAGGGGACAAACTCCTACTTTTCTCACAATTGGCCTCATCGTGTGAAATGCAAATGACCGCTGTTTCCTCAAAGCTGTTTTTTGAACAGCACAGAAGAAAGTTTCAGAGAGGTCCCAGGCCAAAACCACCTCCAACGTGCCACACCACCACCTGACCTTCATTAAGTATACTGCAGGCATAATTGTTTGTTTCATGTCATTTTTAACTAAATTGATTGATATGAAGAAGAATTGGGTTCCACAACACAACTTGATGTCAGGATGTTTTCATTTTTTAAATTGCCTTCAATATACAACTGACTTTTGGAACTCCAAACACCTAAATTTCCACTAGATCTGAAGCATGTGCTTACTTCCATTAAAATCAATAATAAAAATCAGTTGCCCGTTCAAAGGCCCCTCATCGTGGGGAAGGACTGGCAAAGTCTTGTTTCCCTTATAAAAGACAACGCGTGGGAGGCTGAACCGTGCTCAGCTCTGCTCTTCTTCACTTGGTTCGCGAGCAGGTGGAACTGCTGCGGCTCAAATCTGATGGCATTGAGAAATTTAGCTTTATATGGACAACGGGAACATCCACAATTAGGGGAAAGTATTTCACACTTCAGCCCACAAAGTGATTTTAAGAGGAAGCTTTTCCTACAGGAAGATTACTTCATAACCCAAAGGCTGCCTTCCTCAGAGGAGGCCGATCGGAGCCTGTTTCAGACACACTACTGAACTGAATCCTAGCCTGATCCACTACAGAAATTCCTACAGAAGAGTTTCTTCCTCTGGCAAAAATATCATGTAGGAACAGATATATGGGGCAAAATCATTATTTGTGCATAAATTTGTATCTCTGTTGTAGGACATGGAACTACACCATCTTGCAGCGGTTAAAAATCTGGCATACCAATTGCATCTGGCATGCCAACTGAATCTTGCTATCAAATTCCTTTTGGAAAAAAATACTAGAAACAAGCAAATGTAATGAAAAGTGATTTTATATATACATATATATGTATATGTACAAATACATATATAATTAAGCTAAAAAGAAACCACATGAAACCCCATGTTTTATTTGTGTAAATTAAGGGTAAAACATCTACCAAAAAAAAAAAAAAAAAAGAGGAGGAAAAAGCAATGTAAAGTTTGTAGAAACAGGGAAAAATATCCAGTGAGCCAAACTGAAGTTCAATTTCAAATACATTTGAGCTTTGAAGAAATTTTCTTCTGGTTCAGAACTATGTGGCTCTTGATTATTTTTTATGTAAACAGAAGTTTTTAGCACCAATGTACTCTGATCAGATCTATACAGAGGTCAATTAATAGCCCAACAGGATATCTCTACTAAAGTTCATGACAGCGGTGAAGGAGCAAGGCTTTGGTGGAATTTAGTCAAAGAACAGAGCTAACCTTTGGGGACTCCTATGTATCTCTGCACCAGCAATTGTTCTACTTTGGCCAGGCAGTCCAAAATACGGGACAAAAAAAGCTGTTGGTCTTTTTCCAAATCTTTTGTGTAACTTAATTAATAAACCAAGTAACAAACAACAAATTGGCAGCAGGCATTTTAGGTGTTGTTCATGTGCCAGCCATCATGTCTCTACGAAACAAAATGTTCTCTTACTGAGAAGTTACAAAACAGTTGTATGTTGTCAGATGAAGCTACAACACAGAGCTCCGATGTGCTTCCTCCTGCGGAGGTTTTAGAGTTCCGGTGATGAGGAAAGCTGAAGGTGTGCATGCAAGTGTATGGGAGAGGACAAGGAAAACTGTAAGTTTTCCAAAACTAAGTTTTCCAAAACGTTCTCAATTTAAAACTACAGGCAAGTTTGGCATGTCTGCTTGCAGCACACCACTCYTCAGAAAGCAGTGATTCTTAAGCACAATATACAGACTGTTTTGGAGTATGGTAATAATGGATATGATCTACTGGCTGAAAAATAGTTGTCCTCTTTTTTTTGCCATTGTGTCACAGACTAATGTTGAATGGCCAAAGACCAAATGTCTAAAGTCAAGTTATCTCCTTCTATTCCATGGAACAGAGTAACGGACAAAGTAAACGACATTTGTTATGTATTGATTCAAGTCTGTATATCCTTAAGGTCACAGTAAAATTAACACCACTTACACCACTGTCTACTTCATACGTGGTTTCCGTCACTTAATTCTCTAGTGCCACACTCCAGTGGGTCCACTCTAATAACATACCAAGTTCAATAAAAGGCTTGCAACAAGTAGACTCAAGGCATCCTGAACACAGTTTCCAGAAATCATGTGATATCATGAATTCATGAATTCCACAACTCATGGAACCATCAATCCTGTTTTAGCATTGGCAAACCTAGATTTTCCAACATATAGACATGCAGCTGTGATAATCCAAGGAAAAATGACTAGCTAACCTTCTACTTACCCGAATATTTTAATTATCCAGTTGCATGTTCAGATTCTGCAGAGTCAATGACACATGTTTATACATTTGCTCCCGTCTTGTAAAGTCAACTAAAGTACAAATACCTGTCTCACATTCCTTTGCACACAGTCTAATGGCAATGAAGAGAGAAAACTGCCTTCTCGTAAAGCCATGCCACTGTAGATGTTTATGTTGGAGCTAGCTATATCCTTACCGTTTGATCAAAGTACAAAACAATCAACAGAAGAACTACCACCGGTTTGTATCAGGCCTTGCATGGTTGAGAAGCAACCATGAAGTCCAACAAGTATCTTATATTACATTATTTTGATTTTCTCTCCAGATTTTGAATATGATCCCTACATATCTTAATGAGATTTTTGTTTGGTTAGAAATGAATAGTCTGAAAATCAAATAGATTGTTTGAATTATAAGGAAATAGTCTTGAAAAAAGTTGCTTTATTATGAAACTTTGGCCTTCCTGTGACTTCTAAAATGACTGCATTGTTCAACTTAATTCCCTATCAACTTTCTAAATTGCTGGGGGGGAGGGGGAAATTTAAAAAAAAAAAAAAAAAAAAAAAAAAAAAAAAGGCAGTTACCATGTCTCTACCCATATTAAACATTTGCAAAGCCACTATTTTTAACTATGTTAAAAAATTCCTGTAGTGTGAAAGATGGCTTGGATATTTAAACCAAATCTAGCTTAAAAACAGAATTGGGGGGAAATGGATAGGATAGCTCAAGAAAGTTCCACTCTCACAGCTGTCAGCTGAGAAGAAAGGGGGGAAGGGGGAAATGCTGAGAAAGGAATTTTTTTTTTTTGGCAGTGAAGAGAGGAACATGCCATCCCTGTTTGAAAAGTTTCAGGGTGGGAAAGGCTAAGGAGGGGCTAACATACTATACATACCTTTACGTATATTTTTGAGGCAGAAAAACAGTGTTATGTTTGAGCAGAGTTCAGCAAGTGGAAAGGGAGGTGGCATTCGTTCTGGCCATTTGGTCCTCTTAAATAACCCCACAATTTACAGCATGCTGGGAACAAGCACAATAGATGGTAAGTGGCTGCCTCACAACACGAAGGCAGTACAAATGTTGTGCATCGCATCACATGTGTAAGAAAATGAAAAAAAAAATGTTTACTGTCTGGAGGAAATATCTTAAAAGTGTTTATCTACGAGGCCCTTGGTCGTGCGGGCTCTTGTGAAGTTACTGGCTCACAACCTTTGAATTCTAGGAGAATAAATGATGTACCTTGTTATTGTTACAGCCACGCTTCTGGGTACCTTGCATGACTCAACTCACACAGCAGTACAGAGAAAGGGAGAGAAGAATTAGTCTTGTTTCCTGAAGCTACAGATACAAGACATTAACATGAAATTGTAGACCAGGGGAGGGAAAGGCAAACCAAAGGTATACTTCCCAGCAAGTTTAAAGCTGCAAACTTTTCTTCCTAGACTGGAAGAATAAATGAGGTGAGACATGTAACTGAATACTGGTACATCTATGGAGATGTTAGAAACAAAGACATTATGTAAAGGTTTGGTAAGTTCAGCTGAACAGTGTCTTTTCACACTCTACAGAATTAAAAATGTGAATATATTGGGGATGGTATATCCGGTTTGACAGATCTGAGAGTCAACTAAGGGTGCAAAACTGAACATGCAATTAAAAAAAAAAAGTCTAAAAAACATACAAAAAAGGCAAAAATCCTAAAAAGGGAAAAAGGACACTGGGGGAAGAGTAAGACGTATAAGAAGTAATGAATAAGAGAAGCCTTTGCCTGAGACCATCGCAAAGTCCACATCAGAGTGTGAACTCTCTTCCATTGACACCTGTGGATAGAGTCTGGTCAGGGCAAAGTACTGCTAAATTGGATCTGCTTCTTGGAACAGGGGGTGGAAACCTTCCTGGAGGAATGGAAAAAATGTCCCAGCTGATTAACACAAAGTAATACACTGCTCTCACAGAGGAAATGATAAAGAGAAGAATTTTAAATGGCACGATTCCTTTGACTGTTCCTCCAGTGTTGCTACTTTTCTAGACCATCCCCCAGCTTGCCCTCACCATTGCATCAGCAGTACAGAAACATGTAGTACTCTCATTCTTCTAAATCAATGATTTTCAACTATTTCCAGAACATGACCTCACATTATAAGAACACCTCCTGGAGTCTGACACCCACTGCTAAACTCAGAAGAAAGATAGCCCCTGCCTCCTAAAAGGTGTCTGCAACAACCAGACCAAATACCTGTGGACAACAGAGAAGCTGGACCATAGAAGTGGGATAGAAAATGTAGCACAGAAGGAGAATGAGTCTAACATCACGGTTAACTTCCTTCCACTTACCATGACCCCGTGATCACTGTGACCTTTTTTCTTTTATGAAAACTCTGCTCAAAATTAGCCATGAACAAAATTGTGTCTTATTTTCTTAAAGATTTACTCCCTTCCCTACCACTTGTTTTACATCCTACACCATTAGCCAGACTGGGAGCGTCCTGGATGTATTCTTCAAYGTTATCGCCTGCATAGACCCAGTTTTCCCTAGGGCTCTTCACTCCCCAGCCCAAGCGCTGCTTTCTGATGCTCCCTTTTGGAAGTGACGGCGTTTGGGTGGGACGCATTCTCGCTTTGGGACAGCGAGGAGATCTAACATGCAGCCTCACACTCAACATAATCATCTGTTGACATAGTCATGAGCTGGAATTCCATTTCTTGTAGCAATGGTTGGGACCAACATCCACAATAACTGTGCGCTGAAAACTTGTATTTGTGGCTCCATGGCCAAAACCACAGGAAAACTATTTTTAGCGCAACGGAGCTCTAAATAGTGGAAGCACTGAAAATTTAGCTCACATCATGGGCCAAATTCTTCTCCTGGTTACACCCACTCTATGGAGAAGCTTGAATATAATAAACAGAAACACTCTGAAACAGAAATTTTTAAAAAAAAAAAAAAAGGGAAACTTTTGCTTATGAGTAAAATCAGTATTTTAAACCTTAAACGAAGAAAGGTACACATTCTCTAGCATTCCCTCTGGGAATAAATGAAAGGAGAAAGGAACAGTTTGAAATAGAAGCGATCTATTACAATAATTGTACCTATTACGATAAAGGTAATTCATCCCACTATATATGTCTGAACAATACCTATAGCTAAAATCTCTCTCCATTCATTATGCAGATACTTTTGGCTTAGACCAGTGAAAAGGACACTGAGTTTATCTGTATCTTGAGAGAAGACGCAGCAGATGAGTGTAGCCTATGAGTAACAAATCAGGTTTTAATAGCTAGACCTACACTTAATTACTCACAAGCCAACTTCCTAACAGCAGTTTATCACCTCAGGATTTCACAACACAAAACAATTAGTGATGGCAATGCAGAGTACTCAAGCTTTCTCAGGTAGGAACCGACGGGACCTGACTTTCTCCTCCTGGGTGTATTTCTGCCAGAGTCCCCAAGTTACAGGACGCTGGGCCTTTACAACTTGTATTTAAATTTCGTGGCGCACTTAGGGACACAACTTTTTTTTCCACCCTCATGACCAAATAGTTGGGTTTAATAATTTCCTCTACAGTATCAAGATCTGCATATACAAGCATAATAATGGCTATTATAAAATTAAAGTGCTTTTGGGCATAGTGTAGTGCAGGTTTTGGACAGCACGTTGCAAGCTATTTGCTTCTCTTCGCAAAATTGCCACAGAAATTTTATTTTCCTTTCTTTTCTTTTTGTTAGGAAAACAGGGAACTGGATCGTTTTCTGAAACAAATATTAAAACTTTTTGGAGAAGTCAGTAAGATGAGAGAATCACAAAATAGGGTTTTTTTCTCGTAGTAATAATAACAATAATAAATGTTATTTTTTGTTCACTATTTTATCGTTGATGAGACTTCTTCCACTCTCTAAGCACTGTCCTATGACATATATTTTAAAAGGAAATACAGGGAGGAAAATCAAAAGGCAAACAACGCATTTTCAATTTTGGTTACATTTTTTCAAATCTGAAATAAATTAGGATTATTGTTATTGTCTAAACACCTTCATATTTCACACAGTAAAGGAAATGTAAGAAGTTCATAAACTTTTTTGCTCCAGCTGCTTAGATGGGCCCCATGGAAGGCACTGTCACTAAAATAGTTCACAACCCTAATTACAATTCACCACATCTTGGGAATGACATTTAGGATTCTCGAGGTGCTTTTAGATAATTTTTAGACTCTGCGTAGAAGCTCAGCTGTCACGAAGTAGGTTTTATTTTGTAACAGATTTTATCCTTTGGAATGTTGTGTTTGGATTGAGCTGAAGATATGGAAAAATACATGCAATATAGTTTGCTTACCCGACTGAAATATAGCTCCTAAAACAAAGCTGAAACTTTTTGTCCTTTAATGTTCATATTCTAGCCTGTGCTTGCCTATAGCTATTTAGATTTGGAAGGGGGGGTAGAAGAAAAAACCTCTCCCTTACTGCATTATTCTGACTCCATTAGTGTAGTCAGAGAGAATTCCTGCTCTCTATCCAGTAATTAAATAAATATTTAACATTGCAGGATTTAATTGGAATCCCAAAAGTTAACAATAGCCTCTGCTATCGGTGTCGCTATCTCAGGGGTTCTGTTTTCACAGGCATATATTTAGATCTCGGCCACATCGCCCACTTGCATTGCAAATAGTACACCCCCCCCCCCTTAAAAAAAAGAAAACAAACAAGAAGCTCAGTAAAATCTGGAAACTTTTATAAAGTGACGCCATCTCCGCGAATCTCCTTCCCCCTGCTGCAAAACGTACTTCAAAGCTTAACAAATTAAGTGGCAGGCAGGCTCTTGTAAAAAAAAAAAAAAAAAAAAAAAAAACAAAACAAAACAATAACAAATGAACACAGCTTTACCTTCCAGAAAATTACTGCAGCTCCATTTTCTGACCCTTTATTTTTTCACTAGCTCCCTTCCAAGTGATTTCTATTTCTCTCTCTCTCATGCTGGCGGCAGGGCGGCTGGGGAGGAGCCCTGCGCGGAGGGTCCACAGCCTGCCGGGGAGCAGGGACCGGATCGGGTAACACACCCAGCAGCACACCCAGGGCTGGCTGCAGAGAATTCAAATTCCCACTTTAGAAACTTTCTGCAATACTTGTGTGTCAAGTCTATTTTTGCTTCCTTCCTTCATCCTGTAATAATGCTCTTCGGTCCGATGCAACGCAGCCATCTTTTGTGCTGTGTCTTTCGTACAAGCTGTAGATCAAAAGCGCTTTGCCGGTGTAAATCCTGGCTTTGCCAGAGCTGGCTGATCCCTTTCGGTGAATAATTTATCTAGTTTGCAAAATGGGAACAACTACAATCACAGTGTATTGACTCTTTGCATTAAGTCTCTCTGCACAAAAAGAATACTCGCAATCTGAATGCATTTAATGGATATAAATGTGTATATACATGTATAATATATAAAAATATATATATACACACATATAAATATATATATACACATTTAAGGCATTCAGATGGTATATCTAGGCGCACATGCACACACACCTCAAAATGGGCCAGTTTAATTAGGATAATGGCGCTTTTCATGTAAAAAATACAATTATGAAGTATGAATGATCTTCATACCAGGCCTTCTACGTTTACATTTTACCAGTTTGTGTGTATATACAAAGATGGCAAAAACAGAGAGTAACATTTATAAATGAGAGTGTAAGTCTGCAAAAGACAGATCGTTCTCCGTGAATCTACTGAGCTAAACACAATAAAAGCTGACGAGTCTTGTTGACAACAGAGCTCATAGAGGTTTCAAAGTCCAGTTAATAGGAACAGTCTGGCAGCTGCACACCCTAGAAGAACGACTTAAAACAGAAAATAAAATTCATGCGATTAGATGCTTGCGGAATCAAAGCATTTCTTACTAAAATAATGAGATTATTATGATTATGTCTAATCATTAGCCATTGGTCTTGATGAAGATGACTAGGGTTGTGTCTAAATGATCAGCTCAACCCTCTTAAACCCTAGTTCGTGAGAAACGTGTGTCTCCCTCACACTGCAAGCTTGAGTTCCCTTGCCAGAACTCCAATTATCGGGCAAGATTTGAGCCAACAGTAGAAAGGAAGGTTCAGACACCCCCCGTAAGGCATACAGTGGGGATGGATGAGCGTGGCTTGTCAAAGGAAAGTTAGACTTTGCAGATCACTACTGGATTTCCTTGAAGGATTCAGCCGGAGTGTGAGGAAGATAATATCCTTCTTGATGTATTCTACCTGGTTTTCTAAAAGACTCTTGGCAATGTCTCCCACCTTTCTCAGGGAAGATAATCTGCCAGGGGAAAGGAGGTAATGGTCTCCTAAGAAGGTATAACTACTCAAAAGAAAGGCAGCAAAGTGTGGCAATATCTGGTTACTTTTCACAGCAGAGGGAAGTGGAATTTCACAGGCAAGCGTGTGCACATTGGTGCTGCTCAATGTATTGCTGAGTGAGCTGGAGAAGGCAGAAAGATGATCTGTGGATAACAAAGTTGTCTAGGAAAGTGAAGATGAGGACTCAGTGTGAAGAGCTAAAGGAGGAGTTTGCCATACTGAGTGGGAAACAAAAGGCAGATGAAATTTGGTGTAAATATAAATGTAGAGTCGCACGGGTGGGAGTGAAGTCACATCCAAGATGACGTGCTCTAACGTATTACTCAGGAACAGTATTTTATAATAGTTCCATGCAGGTGTTGAATGCATTTTTGATCACCACGGAGTGCACTGAATGTCAGGAATTGCTACAAAAGGAATGGCAAACAAAGCAAAGAAGATGGCTCTGAGGCTGTGAACTCCTGGTGCACCTGCATCTCAGGTTCCATGCAGAGGGCCGCTTCTCCATCTCAGAAAGAAATGCTACATCTGGCAGAGGTACAGACAAGGCCAAAAAGAGTGATCTGAAGCATCAAATGGGTCCCATGCAGGGAATGTCTAAATAATCTCTTCCATCTGGAAAAAAAACAGCTGAGAAGTGATGTTACAGACATCTGCAAAAAGCCCAAGTGGAACAGGGAAGGTGAAAGAAGACTTTGGCTTCCAGTTCTGGAGGAGGTGAAAGGAAGATCAGCTGCAGGCTTTTGAGAAGAAAAAGGTAGTTCTTCACACAAAGTGTAATAAGGGGTTCAAATCTCTGCCACCAAACATTGTGAGTACTAAAAGTTTACATGAGTTCAAAAACCAAAACAGGTGACAGAGCAAATTCACAAAAGAAAAACCCATTAAAGGTCACTAAATATAAAGACACCGACCTCTGGCTCCGGAATTCCCTCGGTTGCAAATTGCTGGGCGAGTATTCTGTGCCATTACTGTTTACCCTGTACTTACATTCTTCCTCTGGGCATCCTCTGTTGCTGGCTGTTGGGCAGGACACTGAGCTAGACAGACCTTTGATCCCACCCGGTAGGGTCAAACTCATGTTCTTCACATGCTGTTAGGAGAACTGCTTTTCATCCTGAAGCTCATATCTCACTGCAGTCATATTTTGTTGTCTAAAATATCACAAATTCTGGTCTGCATTTTTTCCAAATTGTGTGATACCCCAGTTCTACCTCTCCACCATTCTACAAATATCGTTACAGATTTACCAATTACACGTATAAATGCATCTGTTGGTAGGAATAAAACTCTTCTGGTCAAAAACTGTGCAATCGTTTTTGTTTGGTGTACGACTCTGGCTTTCTCAATATGTTCAGGAGCAAAGCTTCCAAAAAGTCAGTAATGAGTTTACACTATGTAACTCAAAAATGCATTAACTATTCTAATCTACATTAAGAAACTATTATTAAGAACTCCATATTAAAGGTAATTTAAATAGAAGCTGCAATTTAGTGAAGCTTCAGTATGGTAGAGCACAACTTACGCAGAGCTTATAGCCCAACGCAGATACTAACTGAACTAACCATTTAACACCTTTTCATCCACATTTTTATATCATTATGTACAACAACAAACGTGATGTTTAGAAACGTGCATCTGGTCTCCTCCAGTGATACCAGAGCTGTGCAATAATGGGAAACTTCCCTTCATGCCAAACAGGAAAAAAAAAAGGCTTTTTTACATTTTCTGTGAAGGGAAAATGGTAGCAGGGAGGACGATCATTTGGCATTTGAAAAGTTGTGTTTTGATAGAAAAAAAAATTCCTTTTAAAACAGTAATGCAAATGAGGAACATCTAATGGAAAAGTCATTTCCAAAACTTGTGTTTTGACAGTGATATGATGGGATTGCAGCTGAAATTTTCCATTTGTCCGTTCTCTTCCTTCCCTAAACTAGCAGTAAAATGCAACCTATTTCCCAAGGTATTTTAACAAATTTATATATGCCAATGGGACAGGTTTAGGCCAGAGTTTCTTTGGTCCAGCTCAAAAGGACAGCAAAATACTTCATGAATATTTAATTATTACACTTTCTAAGAGAAAGGCATTTTCATTCCTATTAGAAATACAAAAAAAATTAAGTCCAGCTAGAAGATGCCACATGTCCAAAATCAGCCAGATATATCAGTGGCAACTTCAGAGCAGAAATTTTTAATTCAACCCCCAATTTTGAATTCCAAAGGCTAACCTGATACAGAGGATCTCGGGTGTAAAAACACAGAGCAGTTGTAGTTGCACTGCAGTTCCCACTACCCCCTAAACACTGACCTTTTGGGGTTTTGTAGAATAAGGAGTTGTTTCCATTGCAGATTACCAAGGATGTGTTTCTGAGAAAGCCACACAATTCAGCTTGAAATTAGCTCTTTCCTGCCTTTCTTATACATAACTCATCACACCCAGATTTTAATATTTGTGTTCTTGTTTCAAACCTACTCTGCCAATTTATTATATAAGCAGCACCTTGATCTTCATTCTGTCAAACAAATTTCTTAGAAAAACTCTGATTTTGGCGCCAGTTTTTATTAGTGGGATAGTTGGAACCGCTGATAGAAGGCTATAAACCTCAGTTTTAGGAAAATACTGATTAGTGCTTACATTTAAGCATGAGAATAATCTCCCGTCTATTCTGCAAAGTATTTATGGCTATGCTTCACTTTAAGCACACGCTTAAATTCAATTAACTTCATTTTAATCATGGGCTTAAGTGCTTTGCTCTCTCAGGATAATAAGACCATTGGCATTTCATTTAGCTGGCTGAGCTTGTTTTTAAGTAAATCTCGTACTCTCAAGCACAAACTGACAAACATGCAAATAAGAGTTACCTTTTTGCCTAAAGACAGAAAATGATAAACCGAGTAGTTTTCCAGTCCATGAGGGGAAACACCTAGGCATGGAATAGATTTTCATTTCCCTGATACTATCATATTAATTGTCTGGTAGTGAAACGCTGCCTTGCAAGAAGAGATTGTGCCATCTTTGATCTCCTTCTGTACATGAGCAAGGAGAGACGTAAGCGTTGTTTTCCATTGAAATGAAGAACGTTTGTTTGCTTGTTTGCTAGACAAAAGCAAATGTCTTTGAGACATTGTGGGCCATAGCTTCACTTGATATAAATTGGCACGTCTCTTTCATTCCGGGGGAATTACACTGATTTTACACCTCAGAGTACATCTCAGAGACTTTCCATGTCATGTATAAACTTGAATAGAGAGATTCTGTATCATGAGGTGAGATCATAACATGCAAGTGTTTCACAGACATAAAACTATGAGGTCTGGGAATGCTTGATGGTAGCTAGTAAATACAGTATGGTCTGGTCATTAAGTGGGACCAATTGTTTATAAGAAGAATAAACCAGTTGGTAGGCAAAGCCAAAAAGCAGTTTTCTTTACCATGGTACTCCTAATTAACAGCTTTTCCCCACTGAAGCAGTAAAATGCAAAATTATTGTTTTATTAAGTCTTACGTGGCTCAAAAAAAACTCTTTCAAATGTCGTTAACATTTGATCCATTCACCAGAGAAGTGACCATTTTAAAAAGAAGGAAAAGAATAATTGAAAAATTTCAACATAAACCAGCTTACACCACTGGCTAGAATATTTCTGATGCAAATTGAGAACTGACTTAAAACAATGCCATTCAATTTTAAAGGAAATAAATTGCGTTATGTTGTCATAGTTACTTCAATTAACATGAAATAAAAGATTTTCAGAATTTTCTAACACTGTTAGTGTTTATGGAACCAGACCAAAAGCAAACCCAGCAAAATTGCAATTTCTGTTTTTCCATACAATTACTTCTATGAATAGTGATATTAACAAAGGCTTGGTATAAAAAAATACATTGAATGCATGTAGCATACTTCCATTTTTATCTTTAATTTTTCATATTTTGCAATTATTTTCATATCCAGGAAAAAATATTCCTGACGGAAGAACAACAATGCTGAACGGATATTGGGAGAACTTCAGACAGGAAACCCGGTACCTTCAAAACCAAGAGTTTTGAAAAGTTTTGAGTGATTCATGACCAGTTTCGAGAGCTGAGAAACTGCCTCCGGCTGCTCATCTCTGCAAGAACTGGAAGGAGACTGTGGGTACAAGCAGGGCGCTGCGGGTGCCAACACCCGAACTGCCACACGCACCTTTGAGGATATCCCCAGCAGAAGGCATCGCTCGCAGCATCACGCGCCCCAGGGAGCTGGTCCAGCCCGGAGAGGTGGAAGGAGAGTGGACTTTCCCTCCTGCAGGCCAGTAGTGCTGCAGGAAACGAAGATGAATGATAACGAATTGAGACTATGAGAAGCTTCAATGAGCACTCAGGGTTTTCCCTCTAATTACAAAATATTGGTACTGCTGCTGATGGCTTCAAAATTTACGGRCAACAAAAATGCCGACTAGGATGGCTTTCCCAGGTCCTACCCTTCACCTGACTGACAAATACCTTTTTCGAACTTGAAGAAATACCGGTTTTGGTTTGCAGAGGTCTGTCTCTGACCAATCGCTTCCCCTGCCTGCCTTTTGTCCTTTCCACTTACTTTCGCAGGCTTTGCACTGAGAAGAGCATAATGCCATGTATAAGCCCTAAATATATTATTTAGTCCTTTCTTCTAAAAGGAAAAAAAATGTCCGGGGGCAGAATGATTTCAGGCTGTTCAAATTCCTGACATGGAAAACCCTGTGGTTAGTCAAGGATAATCCTGTTATTTCCACCAGTTTTACAACACTATAACCATCACTTCCCGTTGGGTGGTTATGAAGCTACATCAATGCAAAAGGAGAACAAAGTTAAACCATCCCAGCTTCTGAGTACAGAAAATATTTTGGACCTCCCTAAATGTTCACTTCCTTGTTGTAAATGACAATAATTCAGGACAATTCTTCCTAGGTTCTTTGCATTTAGACATCAAATACGATGCAAGGCTTCAGAAGTGCTTTCTATCTGCCCTGGAAATCAGAGAAAAAAAAGCAGTAAGAGTTAATAGCTTCTTTAGAGTAAATTATCATTTACAGCCTGTTCACCATTAATGTGTACCTGAGCAACCACTCTGAGTTCATAAAGTTCAGTGAATTCAGTAAAATTTAAATGAGATTATTGTATATTAAAGGCCAAGTCATATGGGGTTTTTTATGCAGGCAAGAGCCTTGCTGCTTTCTTTCTGAATAGGGCCTGATTAACGACAGCAGAATTCAGCTCTATGTTAATGCACCATTTAGTGCCCCACTTTTGCACACTGCAATGCTACATCTGTGCCCATTTCATGTTCTGAGTTAAATTAGAAGCAAAAAAGAATAGATTGAAATGGCGCATTCCAAGTATCTCTCACATAGCTTTGCTCGTAAGCTGAATGGCCCTTTTTGTAACCAAAAGGACCAGAAACGGCCTCCTTTCCCAACTGGAGGTCTTTTTTACATCTGGCTTTTAAAATTCTTTATGGTAGCAGAGCGAAAAAAACCCATAGTCTATATCGATGCTCTGCTTGCAGATTGTCCTCCGTAGCAAGGGGCACAATGTGCTTCCCTGGCCGATGCATGGTTGCGCGAGAATCATCCATTTTTATCACTTTCAGTTATTGTTTCCTTCCCTCGCCACAAATATTTCCCACAGTGCCACTGTTTTCTCTTGGCCTCCTTACTCATCCAAGCTAATAGTTAGGGGCACACTGGGCATTTTGTTATGCTTTTTTTTATGTTCTGGTAGGCATGAAAACACTCAGTAGGGATTCCATTATGTTTTAGCACTTGTGTTGAAGGGTGAAATAACTTCACAGCCTGTCAGAGGAGTGATGCATCATGAATAGTTCCTTCTTTATTCTACATATTTTTATTTAAACATTCTTAACCATGTTTCGTAACAAGCTGCTTTCACTGTACTGGACTGTCTGGAAGAGGAGGATCTGTTTTAACTTTCAAATGACCATGAAAGATTGGAGAGAAGCAACAAACAAGAACATCTCTGTATTAAGTTATCAAACTTTTTCCAGAGATCTGAGGCTGGAGAGCCAAATGTTAGCAAAGAGGTTTTGCCTTCATTCGGTGTTTTGCTGCCTTTGTTTTGAGAAATTTGCATTGTTTTCACCTGGGTATTGATTTCATCTCAAACTTTGACAACTTTGTCTCTTCTGTGATTTCTTTGAAGACTGAATGTGTCAGAATTAACATGGGCAGAGCAAAGGTCAAGCCAGTGTCAAACCCCACAATGTCTGTGTTCCCCATTGGCACCCTTTTACTGATAATCTTCAAATTCTTGTCAACAACTGTCAACAACTCCTATGTTTCCAACACAGAAAATGTCAGATTTGCCATTTTTACTGTGTTAATAGAACTCACCTCGTTACCACATTCAGCTAAATAACCGCACCGAGCCTTTGGTTAATGGATTTCTCCAACGAGTTAATTTTCATGAAACACCCAAACCTCCTTTTACAATATCAAATATGTGAAGGTCGTTCAGCCTTAGCGAGTGGCCCTGCCTGGAAGGGACGGTGACACAGGTCAAGGATGGAACATCAGCAAGGGAGAAGAGGAAAGGGCATTTTCCTCCTCTCAAAGCTCCTCACAGTGCAGTTCAAGCCAGAAGTTACTGAATATTCCCGACTCCTCCTCAGCTCTTTAAAACAAGTACATCAGTGATGGAAGGATTTTGTACACTCACAAGATGAAGTCAAGTCACAGAAGCTCTGCAATGTCTTCTCAGTCTAATAGTGTCCTTCTGATTTACCCCAACTCCATTTTGGGTTTACTTTTGAAATCTCTCAGCGGTTGGCCAAAGCCACCAACTTTGATGGTACATCAAACTGGGACAATGCATTAGCATCAGTAGAGCCTTCMTTATCTTGCCTTATGCGCTGACCTATGCTCATCACTAAAATTTCTTAAATAGGCTACAACATTATATGTTCCCCCAGATGTCCACCTTTAAAAACAGCCTAGACACTAAACTCTAGAATGTTAAGTTGAAAACCTAAGAGCAATTTCTTCACAATACTTAAAAAGACCCAATCAGGAGCATCTGTTGTCACTGTGCCCTAAACCCCACTCATGGTGAGCCCGACAAGTGCTGCCTGGAGGCAGGCTGAGACTTAGGTCATGACTCAGAGTGTTGTTAATCTTCCTTCCTTAGGGTTTCCTTCCTCCCTGCTTCCAGGACGCGGGTCCTACACCAGCTTTCTGCCTGGAACAAAGGGTGGCCCCACCACGGCATCTCAGGCTAACCTCTTGCAAAGGAAAGGAGTTCACTGCGCACACAGTCCCATCAGTTCCTGCTGACATCCAGGGAAGGGACAGAGCTGCCCTGCTGAGACCGCTGACTTTGATGCTACTCCTCGTAGTAGTATCAGGAGCATCAGGCCATGAGCAGCCTGCCCAGGGGTCTGCTTAGCAAATCTAGACCTGGCCAGCTTCGAGCACTGTGTGCAAGATCCTTCATTTCACTCAGCATCCACAGTACCAGGATGCTGGTAGCCAGCAGCTGTAAAAAGCAGGGTCATGAAGTACGGAGACCGTAGCAGTGTGCTGGCTTGTGCCTTGCCAGAAGTCACAGGCTGTGCCCATCGCATGATGCACCTCCAGAAATCAGCGGTCTCCTGCCCCCACACTGAAACCAAAGCTCTGCTTCCCAGCCGATGCGCTGTATCAGCCGCAGGCTGGCCTGCACAATGGATACCAAATTACTTACATGCAATGACAAGCTTCGCATCCTGTCTTCTGCCCCTAAAGTGAAAAGCAGAGGGGAAAAAAATATTTAAATCCGCCCGTTACTCTTCTAAAAAGATGGCGGTGAACTGGACTTACGCAGCCTTCACAGAAACAGGAAACATGAGAACCCCCTCTCTAAATCTCTGTAGTTCTGTGCTGATTTACAAGCCCTAAAGACGAGGTTCATTAACAATATTCCCTTTACAACTTGACTTGGGTTGGAATTTTTTTTTCCACCATTGGCTAAGAATATATCCTAAGAATGGTAACACAATATTTTCCTATTGACCCAGCAGAAAAAAAGATTCAGGACTGATTAAAATAGGTAGCTATATGGATTCAGTGGCATAGATGTGTGAACTAAAGTGCTTGCAATAAAGTAACACCAAGAAGCTTTAAATAAGCAGAAAAATATTTTGGTTCTATCTTTGAGCTGATTTTTCATTGATGTCCTATAATGGGAAGAGTTGAAAGGAAGCTTTAGCCTCAAAACCCGTAGTAAACAATAACAAGGTTTCTACAACATGATGGCAAATTTATATAAGGAGAARATTTTGGGAAGCTCTGCATCATGAATCTAGACTGCCCATTTAAGGAATACCACGTAGTGGTTGGGGTTTGCAAAAGTGATTCAGTAAATTTAGCAGCACGAAGGTAACAGTCACTTGTTTTTTCATCAGTTCCATGGTTTTGATAACAAACCCCTTTCCTTTCTTTCAATTTTCTGAGTATTTTGAGAAAACCTTTTTTCTACTTTTTGAAAATAAAATCAGCAACTCTTTTACTGATCCACTTATTATGGGAATAACTGTGAACTGCAGGGTAAAACTGCTGGCTGCATGCAGTTTGTGCTCAAAGGACATGGACCCRACTTTGTGCTCCCTCCTGCCTCACAGACGTTTTATCAGCTGGAAGAAAATTAATAACATCCCAGCACTGATTGCATTCACAAGCTCGATGAAAGAGAGGCAACACAGAAAAAGTAATCACACGGGAATGTACAGAACATWAAAATCAGCAGCAAAATATAGTGTATAGTCAAAACACAGGTGCTTCAGCATCGTATTTTCACTCGAGTATCTGTATCCTCAAATAACTTGCACAAAAATCCCTGGAAGAGGTGGTGGTGGGAGGACTCTGGAGGATGAAGGAAACAGTCTGAGGAGGACATGGAGCTGGCGCCRGAGGATCAGAGGCAGCAGGAAGGTTCTGGGTTAAACTTCTTCACATCAGTACAAAGCTGCCAGGTCACAGGCTGGGCTCTCTGGTGGGCGACCTGCTTTTATTTTCTCAGAAGAACAGGTAGCACCCGTGAGTTTCATGTGTGACAGTTATGGTGGTTTGTGAATAGAGAATAAAGAAAATACACTCTTTGGGTTTTCTTGGCCGTGAATTTTAYAGCTAATAATTCAACATCAGGTTGAGAAGTGGACCCTCGCTGAAGAAGGGGAGAGGAGAGGGCAGGGCTGGACACCACAGTGCACAGCAGTGCCAGCTGCTGTGAAGAGTGGCGTTCTTAATGCCGAATACGTTGAAACTAAATCACAATAAAACAGATACCGTAAGTCTAATAGTGTCTGCATACGCGTTACTCTGGTAACTCCCTTCATCAGGGTAAGAAAGGTGCTTGAATTGCCAGAGCTGTTGAAGAGCAGATGTCTTGTACACTTTTTTACCATATCTGGTCAGAAGAAGGAAGGAGAGAAACCATTTATGCTTGCAATTATAAACCAGGGGCCTGATCCAGAGTCTACTGAAGTCAACAGAAAGGTTTCCATTGACGTCAGCAAGCGCTGGGATGGGCCCCCAGAGCTTCGCTGCATGCTAACAACATCTTGACTGTTGTCAGCTGGAGCTTCGCTGGGTGAATTTTGGGACTGGCTCAGATGCCCAGGTTTCCTCTCCTCGCACGATGGGTAACAGGACAGCCTGCAAGCACGGGRCTGCAGGTTTTAAGGCTGGTTCTAAACAAGGACCAAGTTTCAGCATATTGTGCAGCAGCCTTGGGCTGTGCTAAATTAATGCCATCTGCTACTGGCCTTCCTCCCCTCGCCTCCTCCCACCTCCTCCCTCAGGGGGCTTCTGACAGTGGAGAATAGCTGGAGTACAGTCACAAGCATCACGCCTCTTCCTGTCCCTAACACACCCTTTACACCCTTTGTTTCTCTCTAAGTGTCATGGGTGGAGTAGGATCCCAGTACGCTGGCTCCAAACCAGCTGGCAGCATCTGGCCAGGCTCAGCCCCGTTTCTCCCAGACTTGGAGGACCTGAAGCAGGCAGAGCCTCCGCTCTGCAATCTCCAGGGGTTAATGATGGTTTTTTTCACCCAGCAGAGGAGTTATTTTCAGTGACGTCACTGCCCTCCTGGCTGAAAGCTTATGAACTTTCCAAATTCAGAGAATTGCAAATACCATGTGAAATCTCTTCTCGCCTTCGGTTGAAACCTTTGCCAACAGCCCCTTCAGGGGAAGGCTCCCACCGCTAGTCTGAAAGTTCAAAAGGTAGGAACCATTTCTCACCAKCACTGTTTGTGAAACGCAATTGAAAGTAAAGATCCTAATTACATTTGGCATTTCGAATAGTCAGTCTCCCGCTAAACAGATGACATCATTTGTGGCATTGGCAGTAAAAGAGCCCACTGTAAGAGACCGTAAACAAGAGTCCATCTCAGCCTCATTCTGCTCTAACAAAAGGAAGGGGAAGCGGGGGGAATCTTGCTAAAYGACCACGGTCCTCACATTTTTTTCAAGTATTAGATATGTCCTGATAGCTCTGCAAAATGGTTTTGAAACGGGGACTTTTGGCAACCATAAGGAAATCGCTGCACTCAGCAACGCGCAGCTGCTCAGGCTGAGGGCATGGTCACCCCTTGCCTTTCTGGATCTGGATTTTGTGGGTGTTAAAGATCTATGAGGCTGGATTGAACCTCCTCCTGATTATTGAATGCTGTATTTGACATTTCTATGGGATGCGTTTTCCAAAACAGGACTTCTATTCACTCTTGCAAAAATGGTTGCACATCATTGCTCTCTTCCTCATACCACATTGCATGCTCCTTGCCCTTCACCCGCGGGTGTCACAGCTCCCGCCTCTGTTGAAGGGGGAAGAGATGGTTGTATTTAAGCCTAGAGGGAAATATCAGGATGCAGAAAAATACCAGGATGCAGAAGGTGTGCACCAAATCATGATTAAAGGAACAGCCAAAAATCCCTCCCCTCCTTCAAAAAAAAAAAAAAAAAGTATATATCTCAGACTGCTGTATTTCAGTCTCAGGTTGTGTATTTTCTAGTTTGCCCCCGTACAGCAGCCTGTCCCATGGCTGTGCTGGGAATCAGCACAACACCAGCTCGGAACAACCCGTGCTGCCAACCCAGGAGGATTCTTCAGAGCTCTCCTTTCCTCGTAACGATCCTGCTCGACTCTGCTTAGTGTGTGATATTTGAGGGCATCGCAGCATGAAGTGGTATGAACGCAGACCATTAATTGTAACAGGATGCGGTTAGAGGCTTTTTGATATCTACATGCCCGTAACTGTAACCTGCATTCAGCTATTTTCAGCCCTTCATGCAAATAGAAGTAACATTTGCATTCAGATTGCCCTTAGTGCATAGATGTGCTGGATGATAAATTAAAAGTACAGTGTAAGGGCAATATCCATCTGTTCCATGTCAAATATATATTATTTTCCTCCTCGCCAGGTACTGTAGATGGATGCCCTTTGCCAGATTTCTTTTTAGGCAATTGGACTCACCACTGAAAAACAACTGCTCATTTGGACTGTGAGTCGAACTACAACCTTAATACTTTCCCACTGCTCAGTTTTTGAAATCTCCTTCCTAGCTGTGCTTCTGATAGCTTCCTTACCCTAAGGAAAGATCTCCTCCTTGGTCTTTTTTTCCTTTGCAAAAGTAAAATACGGGATACATTCTTGATCCAAGCATATGGAAATATCCCCTCGCCTACATAGTGAGATGGGTTCATAATGTTCCTTTCTCTTATTAATTTAGCTGCAAGACGCTCTCTGAATCACTCACAGTATCATCATGCAAACCCTTTCACGGTAGTTAGGCTTTATTCATAGGAGCACTCGCCTTGCAGAGTGTGAAAGAGGCCATTTATGCTTAATAATGATAATAACCAGCAGTTGGAGACTGGGAAAAGAAAGGAAAATAAAACCCCGCAGAACTTTACAGGAAAGGGCATTTAGCGTTGCCAGGAGGGTGAGAAGGTCAGACATCTGGTGGTTAGTCTCGCCCTGGATTATAGGCAGGAATGCATGGCTGCGGAGGTGGGGCTCGGCTGGCTGCCGTGGCAAAGGCACTCATGGCCGACGGGACTTTGGGGTGCCCCGGTGTGCTCCCTGTTTGCACGAGACCTCTTTTGTTCAGGGGTGCAGAGCACAGAGTGGGCTCATTCTGCACAGCCAAACTCTCAGGGAACGAACGACAAGGAGGAGAAAAGCGCACCCTGAAAAAATTTTGGAGATGAAGCTGGGGTAAAGACTACCAAGGAAATACTCAGGAAATCCCTCAGAAATCATGTCGTATTCATCCTCGTTAATCATAAAAAAACCCGAACAAACAGGGATCAGAGAGACCTGCGTGCCCTCACTCGGTGGTCCCAAACTTTCTGGGCATACACTGTCAGATATTCATTAAAAAGTATGTGTTTCAAGAAGCCAGCTGCAAGCCATCTTGCCACTTGTAGATCCTTCTATAAGGGGCCAGAGACATTGCTGCTTTATTCCCCTTTAGTAAGGCAAAAACATGGCAAGTGTGCTGAAACTGCGAGTATCAAAACCAGGCAGTGTCCTCCTGTGAGAACAGGGGGATGGAGAGCTCATGTGGTCAGCTCTCACTTGGCCACAAGTCATTGAAGTATGTAGAGTAAGGGGATCTACATTTTCCTAAAGCCTAGAATAATGCTTGAGTTTAACCTTCAAGAGCTCAGCAGCCCACAAGAGGAGGAGTATCTTATTATCAAACCCTGTAAGATCCTACAATGTTTTTCCTTTAGTGCTGCAATTTCAACACCCCCAGCATTTATTGTAACTTATCTCAAACATTCACTGTGTTCAGTTTATGTTCATCTCCATCTATTTTTAACAAAAAATAAACTCAAACGCACATTGGAGCAGTACAGTATTTCTCTTGAGTATCATAAGACTGCTTGATCACATCTTTTCCTGGCACTTAGTCCACTGGTTTATGAATTATTTTGTTACACTGAGTACATAGTTGATAGTTTAATGGCTGAAAGAGATTGTTCTCGAAATATGGATGGAGTTGTCATGGTAATACATTGCTAGGAAGATTAAGGCATGCTTAAATTAAGGCATGCATTGAATTCTCAGTTGTTTTAGCTACTCTTTCCTTGCCATGTTTGGAGAACATCCTATCTAGTGCAATCCTCCAAGACGTCTTACTGGATTCCCTGTCAAGTAGTGACTAACCCAATGCTTTGAGTCACCAATTTGCCATCCCTGGGCTCTGGCCAGTCCCGTGCAGCATGCGTAGGAGCCGGCGGGGCAGCGATTGGCCTCCAGCACTGCCTGTTTTGCAATACCAGGAATTCCTTCCAGCCCCTTTGAACTAAATCCTGAACAGACTCACACTCCACCGGAGCATTTGGCTCCAAGATACACAGGAAGGTTTTCAAAAGCACAGAAGAGTTCAGACAACAATGAGAGCTGGTTTTCTAGAATTTGATTTTTAAGAGTTCTGAAGGAATTGATAAAGATGGATGGGGCCTGAGGAGATTTTCAGAAACACCTATTGAAAGTGTCGCCCCTGGGGTTGCCTCCCACCCGCCCCACGCAGCAATTTGTTCAGAGAAAGTCACCGTAGCGATTCCTATCAAACTCTGACAAAGAAGACTTTAGTCAAGTATCTCAGTATTTCTGATAGACCGATAGCATTTCTGGCTTCTGTTGAAAGAGATCAGCTGATACCAGTTAAATCTCTGGTCATCTGTGACCTGTCACTGGGGATTTTTTCACACAGCCTCACTGACAGAGACGGAGATCGTGTGCGTGGGTGGGAAGGGAGAAGCATCATTTCCCCAAAAGCGGCTCCCCGTAACCAGCCCACTTCAGTGTTCTCGGTAGACTTAGTCTGTGCCTCCCCATCTATGCACAGTGAAAAAGAATATATACTAAAACCTTATCTTTGAGAAAATTTGTATGGGAAAGGAGCATGATTGGTGGTCCCATGCAGGGTCTCAAATCCATGCTGGTATTTGAAACATGAGTGAAATGAAACCTTCAGACATTGAAACTCAAGGGAAGAAAAAAAAAAAAAAAAAAAAAAAAGAAGAAAAAAAAAAAAAAAAAAAAAGGCCTGTCTATGAACATGTGGAAATACAGTTTTCAGAATTGCCTAAATGAAACAGAAGCCCTATATTTATTTCTGAACATCCTATTGCTGTGGACAAAGCAAATCCACAGCAATAAGAGTTAGCAAAGAAAACAGTTTATTTTCAAATCCACTGACACGGAGTAATAACTACTCATTGCAACTGCAGTCAACACCTTTCTTGTAAATCCAGCAAATAAATATTCACTGCCCTGTACGTGATCTGCAGCTTGCAGCAAAGATGACCCCAAGCACATGGGAAAAGGATCAAAACAAAAAGCACGTGATGGTTCTTAACAGAAACTGCATTATCCATGGAAGGGACAAACACACATGGCCTTCAGATCCATGTAAAACAATACTAGGGCTGCAGCAGGGCTGAAACTGGGAAAAGCAGATGCTGCCCAAAGTAGAATCTGCTCAAGAAGTTTAACATGCACAACACATATCAGGAAATCAGAGCGCTTTCATGTGAGTAGAGGAGAGCTCATTGCAAGCTTATTTCCAGCTAGCATCGATGAACCAAATGACAGAGAGACTCAAGAGGCAGAATTCAGACCAGGATCCGTATGTTCACTCGGTCTGGTTGAGTTAGCCCTTGTATTCAGCTTCTTTTGGAGACAGGAGCCAGCTACAAAAACAAGGCCTGGCTTAAGGTCAAGAGCTACTGAAAAACATAGGAGCAGTTCTGCAGCATTTCCTCTTAAGAGACGCTATTATCCACAGCAAGGACCAGAAAATTTCAGCTGGTGCTCATTCATGGGAAATTAAAAACTCACACAAAGCACGAGGGTCCCTGAGACACGGCGGGAGGGGGAAGATCCCCCCCAAGCCACGTGTTTTTGACTCCTTCAAAGATGCATTCAGTTTAACCCTCAAATCTAGAGCTGTTTCTGCAAGTGTAAGAAAACTATCTCTAGCTTTTAATAGGTGCCAAATCCATTATTTTGGCTAGAGAGTCAAACTAGCTTTGGGCCAGTGGAACAGGCTAGATGAAGTCCCTTTCACAGTGCTTGCCGTTAATTTTATAAACCAATTACAACATGCAGAGAGTTTTAAAACCATCCAAAGGCAACGTCGGCCTCCTCGTGCAGTACAAACCTGTGCAGATCGCATGGAAGTTGCCAGCGATGTTTCCAAGGACTAATACATCTTAATTCCTTTAGTCATTCCCAATTCACAGCAGCAGACATGGAAAATTTACACCGTGTTTATGGCTGATTTAGAACTAAGACTCAACTTATGGCTCAACCATGAAAAAGCGACAGATAAATCTCGTTAGATAAAATGGACAAATATTGGTGGTGTTCACGTGGGCTGAGTATCTCCAGAGCATGCGCTCTCCTTGAATGGTGCTGGAGGAAGGTGTGGAGCTGCCTGCGTGTGTGCAGGCGGGCATTCACCGTTTTCCGTGCACACAGCTTACAGATGGGAGAGAAAGAAACCTCCGCGCTCAGCTACAACTGCCTACGCGAATAGGAAAGGTCTGTTCACCGCCTTTCAGGTCCTCCATTCTCTTTCTACACCAGGATATTTGCAATCAAATCTTGAAGCACTAAGAAGGTGGCAAAGACCAAAGCTTTTCCTCATCTGTCATTACCAAGCATGAGAAGGTGATGCTCAAGAGTCCCAGCGAGGAGGTGCAGGCATGCTGCATGCGTGGTCCTCACCACTGCATCACTCGGCCTCTGTGGATCTCCTACGGGATCTTGCAGAGGACCTGCAGTGCCATGCGAACAGGGTCAGGTGAACAGCAAAGCTCAGGCCAAAAGTGACATCGGAAACAGCTAGGTCCCGTGAAAGGGAGGTGGCTGCAGCGCTGGTATTGCTGTTGGCCACCTGCCCTGCCCCGGGGCGGCCGCAGTGCCGTGCAGGGAGCGCAGAGGATGCAGCGGATCTGCAGAACAGAGTGGGATGCAGCTGCCCCATGTTTAGGATGTAAACGGAGCCTGTCAGGGTGAAGGAAAAGCAGCTTGTGCCCTGAGGCAATTCTTCCCTTTCCTTTCTAAGAGGAAAAAAACCCCAGAAAACTAAACACCTTACCCAAAACCCAAAAGATTATTAAGAGCATGGGGCTGACACCTTCTCTAAAAGGACTTCTAAAAAATCCTGTGCCTTTTCAGAGTGTTATCTCAGGGAGAGTTATCCCACAGGCACCACGCAAGGCTAAAATGCCCCTCCTCATCAGGAGTGACAAACATCGCTCGCACAATTAACACAGCTCTGGCACTGGTATGCAAGCTGCCAGCCAGGGAAACATGCAAAGCAGCCACTTGAAAAACAAAATTCCCCACTTTCTTGTGCATGTGGAATGAGCATGATTTATCTGGGAAGGAATTTGCCCTCAGTGTTGATCTCCTTAAAAGAGACGGTAACTAAAATAGCTACAGGCTGCTCGAAAATTAGCCAGTTGTCGTGTGCAGCGACGTTCCCCTCTTTTCCCCTTATTCTAAATCCAGACTTTTATTCCAGCATCTGTGTCAGTACTTTGTTAGCCCCTATCCCACAGCAGATCGTGGTGATGTTTCTGCACAGGGGCAGAGATTGGTATCACTGTTGGATGATTGCTAATTCAGCGGAGGAGCCGGGAGCCCCGCTGGCACGGGCTGCTGGGGCAGGAGAGCCATTCCCAGCTTGGCCCAGACAGAGAGCTTCCCAAGAGTGGGAAAGAAGAGTTATTTGGTAGGCAGGGAAGAAGCCAGCTGACACAAATTGCTCACCCAGCCAACCAACCAGGATTGCAAATATCAGGAAGCAGGATTAGAATCACAATTTGTTGGCACAGACATTATTGGCTTAATATTGTTTGTGAAACCTAAAGTCAATTGGTTGGGGGGGATGGGGAGGAGGAACCAACCAACCACCCACCAAAAAACCTCCCAAACAAAACAGTCTGTCTTTTGTAGGTTCGTGTACAAACTCTCCCACACAGCCTGGGACCAAGTTTTGGATCGAGGCCTCAGCTTGGCTCTCATTTACCAGCCAAAAACAACGGAGCTGATTTACGGGGGGGCCGGGCTGGGCGATGCGAGGGAGGTTGTCATCTCCTTGGGTTGTCTGGGCTGGTTTATGTTTCCCTGTCTGCATCCCAGCTGTAGCTGCCTTCGCATCCCCATGCAAGGAGGAGGGAGATGAATCCTACTCACTTTGAAGAGCTCTTCGCCCCTGATGGGTGCCCAGGGCTGGGCAGGATTTCACCCCCAACACCTATTGCTGTGTATCACCAAGAAGTGATACCAAATCTGAAACGCCTAAGGTGGATGGGGCACCTTAGGGCAGGAGAGCTGCTGAAGGCAGCGTATTCGTGGGGAAGCTCCAGACGATCAGATGCTGTCCCACATCGAGATATCGTAAGGATGATCATACCATCATCATAAGGATGATGAGGTACCACACGATGTAACAGGTTTTATCAAGTCTTTTTACTCAGGTTATTATTCACAAAAATCTTTGTTTTAGTCTTTTGCTTAGAAAAAACAAGTATTCATTGAAGGGTTTAATGAACCTTTAAAGACATCACTGCAAGGACTGCCAAATTAACCTGCCAAAACAGCGTTATTGAGCTCCTGGAAATTCACGACAAGGAAATGCGTGTTTAATGTACCTCATTTAACTCCTATTATTCAGAGGAATCAGCAGGTGTATTTCTCTGAAGCACACGAGACGCTAATGGAGACAGCATGCAGTCATTTAGCCTGTGCCTTTCTAGAACTGAAGAAAAACAGTCAGAAAGAAAAATACTCTTTCCTCTCTCCCCAGAGCCCTCCAGAGGCAAAGAGGGGGTTTCAGTCTCTCTTTAAAGATCCAGCATTTTTATTCTTTTCCGCTCCTTTGACCAGCATTTGTCCCCCACTTGCTGTGTATTTCACCGCAGTTCAGATGCCTCATTCCAGCAAACTTCCATTTATGCACCAATGCCCAAATACAGAGATACTTATTTATGTACTGCACTTGCAGTGTCAACGTAAATACTAATAGATGAGTGAGTTCTTGGTGCACAGCTCCAATATCTGCCCTAAACAGCTGATTATTGCTCTTGTGCCCTCTTGTAGCAAAGCAGCACAGACTGGCTCAATTAAAAAAATGTCCACGGAAACAAAACCAGGGTGATGTCGCTGGTGAGACAGGACAGGTCTGTGTTTGAAGCATGGGGCAGGAGACTTGGCTGACTCTCCAACATGCCAGGGACATCCCTGAGTCCATCTGACCTCTACTCTGCTCCCATTTTGTGCACTTCAGACCAAGGCTGCAACCCTGAAAACTCTTACTGCCCTGCTTGCTCACCCAGGGAAGCGCTTTAACACCTCACCTGAAACATCACCAAGCACTTAATTAAACTTCCGCACGTGCCCCAAATCGTTGCAGTTCCCATGGCCCCAGCACAGCATCTCCCCGGTTTTCCCACACTCACACAGCAGCCAGGGGTCCAGGCTGGATTCCATTTTTTTGCATGAAGAAACTGAAAGCCATATCTTCCACTTTCCAAAAGAGCGCCAGGGCTACCAAACTATTGGCAGTTATTTGTGAACGTGTTATTTTACCCTGCAGATAAAGGTGCACAGACAAATAATTGAAGATTCACTGATGCCGAGAGCAGGATGCTATAGCATGCTGCCCAGGTGCTGGGCTCAGGCAGGGTGGAAGGAGAACAATTCTGGTCTTTGCTTCCAAAACTGCTCCATCTGATGGCGAATTGATGTAAAACATATCCATAACCGTAGAAGTGAGAGCCCAGGTCCGACCGAGACGCTGGCCCTTTGCTCTCAGCTTCCACCTCGAGCACCAGCTCCTTCGGTAGCATCGCAGCAGGGTGCAAATGCTCACACCCAGCAACGATAACACCTTCAACAACGGCGGGGATTCACCTAAGTAAACCCCTCTACGTTTAGCTCCCGGCATCTCTATGCCAACACTGCTTCTCTGTAGTGGAACATTTCTAACACTGCAGACAGCACATCCCTGCCATATTCTTCTCTGTAAAGACGTGGACTTCGACAAAAACGGAGCAGAGAAATTGCCTCTATCTCTCACAGTGAAAAAGGAATAGCTACAAGTCGCCTATCAATATATTTGCACTGGAACATAGAAAATTGTTCCAATGTTTAGGAGGCTATGGAAAGCCTGCCAGTGGACTGCAAAAACACCGAGATGCTCTCATCACAGCGGCTTGAGCGCTTAAGAAAGGGATTGCATGAAGCTGTCCATCGCAGACGCCTCCGGAAGGGGCCTTCCAGACCACCAACTCCAGTCTGACATCCCCAGGGCACCATCCCAGGACCTGTGCAAGACATTTAAAGTGGAGCGATCTTTATCCCCTCCTCCCTGAGCCTGGCACTGCTCCTGGATGCAGTCTGTCCTCCCACCAGAAATGCTGTTGGTGAGCCTGCAAAAAACCAGTGTCGTCCCCAGGCTTTGCCAAAGGGACATCCTCTGCAGAAATGCTTCTGGGCACGTAACGGCAAGAGAAGAATGATAGGAGAGTGAGAAACAGATCTGTATGGCTTGGCTTTGCGCTCCCTATGGAAAGCGGCATTGGGGAGCTCTCCCAGCTGGCCAGCGCCCACTCGCCGCTGCTGCCAAGCGCGTGGCAGCAAAGGTCAGGATTGCAAACAGAGCCTCGCTGTTGGGCTGGGTGCATCCTAACATAAGACGACAGCGGCAGTTGGAAGAGATAAAAAAGAGATAAATTCTGCTATTTCCCATAACGTGACTCTAGATTGTGCTAACGAGAGATGAGGATAACTTCTGTAAGTAGAGCGGTTTGAAGCAATAATGCTATTTCCCTTGTTTCATTAGACCTTCCTGTTTGACACTGAAGAGGACAATCCTTCCTGATGTCCTGTATCTGCATTGCTCAGTATCCCTGTCCCTTTCTCCCCCACTTATCTTCATTCCCACGCAGGTAGTTGCAGAGCAGTGCAACCAGCAGCCGATGAGCACGAGCTCCCCAGCCCCTCTGCCCTCCATTTCCCTCGGTGCTATGGGTTTCTGGAAACAATGTTGGATTGCTCCTGCTTACTAAATCAGTCCCGGTTTTTACAGCGCCATTTAAACTACTTCCTCAGGAAATTTCACAGGCACACTGGCAGGCATTGATTTCAAGCAGAAAATATCCCAGCAGGAAACTTAAGAAGGAAAGATGTGCTGTAATTATATCTCCTCTGGGCTTGCAAGACAGAGGAAGACAAGATATAAACTAACACATGCACCGAAGCTATAATGTGCAGTAATGCTGTAATTAATACAATCAAAGCTTTCAGAGCACTTTTYTTGCAATCAGAGTTTTGAAGCCTAAGTGCACAGCTTTCCATTTGGTCGCACACATGATCACAGCAGTGTTGTCGCTAAACGGCACAGACCACCTCATCTCATCTCTCCGCAATCCAGTTGAACAAGYGCAAGCAATTAAATACCTGTGACAGCCTCTGGTTCACAAAAAGGGCCTGAGATGCAAGTCCAGGCTTTCAGTCAATTTCTAGAGATAATAAATGCTATAATAGAAGAAAAACAACTGCACAACGAATGTGGACAAAAGCTCTGAGAAGGTCTGAAACTACTTCACACTGTCACAACAATAGACATTGATTTTATGCAGCTTCTTTGACACTACCTTTTCTCAGCCAGTTTAGGATCTGCACACACACTCCCCCCTTTACCTAAGTGAAAATTAATCTGTGGTGTCTTTTTGCTTTGAAACATAGATGATTTAGAGCATGGATGGGTTTTAGGGTGATAATTATTTTCAARTGGAATTCCCCAATGGAGAAATGAGGGTTGGAGTGGGGGGACTAGATTCACAACTTTTTTTTGTTTCAGTGAAATTAATTTCAGGATGCGTACGCCAGAGAGACCAAGTATCTTGCCGTAAGCCCCATGATGAGCCTGCCATTGAACCCAGGTTTCCCATGCTCCAGACAGCATCCTACCTGTTGGACTGTGCCTTCTCTATATAGTACTCCTAAGAGGCTGATGTCCTCTGGCTGCAGAGCAGACATAACAGGGATTGAAAGTCTCTTGGTACTAGTTTTCTATCTGCCTCTCCTTTGAAAGGAGAGCCCTACTAATAAAAAGTGGGTATCCTGCTCCTCCAGTGTCCCAAAGCCACCCCATCATGTTGGACAGCAATGGGGAAAGTCCAGAGTCAGACAGTATCACATAAACATTTAGTGAGGGATCAACCCCTTTTAGCCAAGGTCATTCGGAATGAGGTTGCAAACACAGACCATGCCAAATAGGCTGAAAGTCTATTGACAGGAGCCGCTGAACAAGAACTGTTTTCACTTTTAACAGCCCAGGCTGTCCTTGAACTTGCACTGCAGAAGACAGTCGCTCTGCAGAGCACGCCTGGCCCTGACACAGCCAGTCCCTCTCCAAAGTGAGAAAACCAATACTTTCACCCAAAGGATGAATATGATGAGGATTTTGGGTTTGCTAGGTTTTGACCATACTATTGGAGGGGGGGTGGGGGAATAAAAAAAAAAAAAAAAAAAAAAAAAATCACTACCCAGTTCTTCCATCTGAAAATTTGTCAAGCAGAAACTTCAGTTTTWTTWTTCTAAACCTGATTTTGCAGGAGCATTATATAATAAGTAGTTTTTTGTCTCCCACTTCTATAATTTAAAGCCTATTTTAGCTTTGCCACATACACTCAGGTACAAACTTCACATTTCTTTATAAAAGGGGAAAACACACTTGTTATTTTACATCTGTCCTCAGAGCAGATTTACCTGTTGTGGTTTGCAGGGGGGAAAAAAAAAAAAAAAAAAATCCTCGTTATTGGCACAAGCAGGAGATTCAGGCATAACTTTATAACCACGTTTTATAGATCGGAGCTGCAGGTGGGGCGTTCCTGGAGATGCTCCTTTCTTGCCCTGCCACTGCCTTGTAACTTGTTCCACTTTCCTCACCTCAGAGCTAAAGAAGAAGTGAAGCTTTCATTTCAAGGCTCAGTTTTGCGTTATTACCAGCACAGCTATTTATAATCCCTGGAACAATAGCTGACCTTGGCCCAGCGCGAGCACTTGGATACCCTGCGCCTGCATTGTCCCGCAGCATTCCCACCCCGCTGCCTGCGGCTGCCTTCCCTCCCCAAGGCTGCCAAGCCCTTGGACGCAGGGTGGGGACATCACAGAAATCATAAACAAAGCAAGGCAAGCCACGACACTCAAGGCTCGACCCACAACGCGTCCGAAGCCGGGGAGAGGTGACTTCTCCCTCCCCCAGCAAGCACAGAGGAAAACTTCCCCGCTGACCTCTGTAATGAGATAGTTTGCTGCGCTATCAGCAATTGCTTCTTTGAAGTATAAAGCAAACTCTTCTCCCTGGCGGTTTTCTTCCTGGAAAATAAGCCAGGTGTCCCGGTTTTCCTCCTGGGTTATTTCTGCAATAAGGAAACTGCAATTAGAGAGGAGCGGGGCATGCACCGCTGCCTTGACCCTGCAGCCTTGCAGAGCCTCGGCTGCAAGCACGGTCCATGGGCAGCCCTGCTGTGCTGCAAGGGAGGGAGATGCTGCCAGCCCCCGCCATCCTCATACACGCAAACAAAGCCTGGATCCCCTTGCTGGGTGCTTATCTGCTTGCCCTGTCCGGGCAGCCCTGGCAGGGCTCCTCGGCTGCACGCTGGGCAAATCCCCCCGCGTGTTTGCAAAAACAGGGTGGTRTGGTGCGATAAAGCCAAGGCCGCTGGCCAGCGTGCAGCCAAAGTGCTCGGCGAGGAAGGGTTAGTGAGGAGGGGCAGCGAGCAAAGAGGAGTGTCAGAAATCAGCCCCAAAGCAGGGGCTTCCCCTGCTTGCTATGGGGTCAGATGGACAAACCTGTTGGTTTCCAACACTGCCTGCGGGGAGCAGGTCCAGGCATGCAGGGAGTTGCTGGTCAGACCGGCCGGAGGTCCAAGTGCTGCTTTGGGCTTGCTTTTGAGCAGAGATCCCCACCAGAGGGACCTCTTGCTCAGAGCTGGGGAAGCCAGGCTCCAGCCATCCTTCTGGGCAGGCATCACCCCAGGGTGAGCCACAGGCCGGGCAGAGGCAGCTCTCGGGCTGTGTTGCCCATCTATTTCTCCCTGGGTCAACACTTAGGTCTCCCTGGGTCAACACCTGGGTTCAACTCTTTTAGAGAAGTGGCCTGGATTTGCTGGGGAGGGGGTGGGAGGCTAATGCAGGCAGCACCCCATCTCCCACAGGCACAGGGGGAGGAAGGAGGGCAGCCCCACGCTTGGCTGTGCCCCCTCGGCATGTGGCCATCACAGCTGCTGTGAAATGAGGCTGTTCGCTGAAGTCAAATTCCTGCACAGTGATGGCGAGGAGCAGCAGCCCTCGCTCTGAGCCCGGGCTCGGATGAGTATCTTGGGATACAAGCACCGAGCTCCCAGGAGAGCAAAGCCCTATTCTCATTTTCAAGGAAATTACACGTCCTCCTTGTTCTGGCAGCAGCTGCYGCCAGTGCATGCGAGGAAGGAGGTGCAGGAATGACAAGGTGCTTTTGGCCTCACTTCTCGGCAAAGCTGCTGAGGAGCCACCACGTACCCACCGCCAGAGCACGGGGACTTCAGCATGTCGACAACTTCTGCCCTTCTCCATCCATCCCAAAACAAACCTTGTGGAACAAGAGAAAGCACACGTGCACGGGGTCCTTGTGCCACACCATCAGACAGCCTGAGATCTGATAAACATTCACTGGGAATCTTGTTCCTTTTCCACCTGATTTAGACCAGACACTTGAATTTGCAGCTTAAACCCAGGGAGGGGGGGAACCTATCATCCCCCACACTAACATCAGTTTAATTTAATTCCTTCTGATTTTGGGATTTCCCGACCAGAGTGAAATCGAATCAGTACAATTTCATAAAAGTGTTTGAGAAACTGGATTCCCCGTCTCCCAGTAAAAACCATTTCATTGCGGGATCTCCCCATCCACACCTCAGAGGAGAGGCAGAGCACCCATCATGCCCAAAGCCGAGGAGCCACGCACCATTAACCCTTCCATGGGTAGATCTGAGGCTGCACGGACCAAGTGGACTTTATCAGAGCAGCTATTTAAGGCTGAACGATTTCCTCCTCCCTCTCCTAATAGGATCCTCAGCTGGCGCGGGGCCCGGGGGCAGGAGGAACCTGCCAAGGAAGCAGCTCTGAGCCGCGGCTGCTCTGCTGGGAGATTTTTATTTCTCTCTAGCATGACTCCAAGTATAAATAAGCTCCAACAACAATTGGATTAGAGGTTAGATTGCCTCCTAAAATCCCYAGGAGAGCAGCAAAAACAACAAGGAGAGGATACGGAGCTGCCCGAGAGGCAGTTTGTGCCAGCGCACACCTGCAGTGAACCCCAACCAGCCGCACAAACAACACCCAGCAGGTCACGTAACGCGGGGAGGACGGGTGGCCCGGCCGCAGCCACCGCCTCCCATTAATATTGCATTGCTTTGTCACGTTAGCCTGGGTTTGCAAGAGCAGCCTCGGAGCCGAAACGCTGTGATGGAGTTTAATTGCGGACGCTATTTGGAGAAGAAGTTTAGGGGCAAGTAAACACAAACATTTACGAGCAGAAGCCTGCTATTAACCCCGGTTTCCAGATGGCTTCCTTGGAAATGCACTGGAATCACTGCTCTGTCGCAGCATGTATGGTGCTATCAGGCAGCACCAGGATCGAGTAACACACTTAAAACCCTTTCTCTGGAGCTGGTTAAAGCGCAGAGGTTTCCTTCCAGCCCCAGCACCACCCGGTGCCTCCATCCAGGCTGGAGCTCCAACCCACATCAACGATTTTTACAGAATTCAGTTTAAAAATCCCACCCCCCCCGGCCTTCATGTCATTGCAAAAGCCATGTCGAGCAGTCAGCGGAGCATGGCTGGGTGCTGCGCTCGGCCACGCTGCCGGCGCTCTGCCTGACGGTGGCGGTGCTGCCGGTGCTCTGCCCGCAGTCTGGCAGCGGTACCTGCGCCGCAGCCCAGGCGACGGGGACCTCCGGGCCCGAGCAGCAGGGCTGCTCCATCATCTAGCATTTAGGCGCCTGGCTCTGCACCCATTCAGAGTATAATTCAGTATAATAATTCGGTATAACTCGGTGTAACTACCCTTATAAAAGAGGCCTGCAGTTTTTATGCCCACTTGCTGTACTCTGTGGCAGCATCAGATGTTTTATTGTCATCCCAGGGCGCATCCTTTTCCCCGCTCCCACCAAGACCGGATGCAGGTAGTGAGCCAAGGGCTGCTCCCTTCCCCTTTCCAAAAACTTCTTTTTCCTGGGAGGGGAGGGGAGGAAAGAAAAAAAAAAAAAAAAAAGTCAGGATTTTGCTCAGGTCATCCTCCAAGAGCAATGGTGGAGGCAGGGGAGCCAGGGAACTTTCCACCTCTGGGAAAACCTCAGAGATTGGCACTGTCACTGCAGGACAGAACACTGCTCTCCAGCCTCTCCCAAGGCACTTCAGGTGGAAACACCTGGCCTAGTTAGACTACAGCTCGCTGAGCAGAGAACACTTAAGCCCTGGGCACAATATTCATTTATAGTTTGATAATAAGAATGTGGGCATAACAATTTTTTTTAAAAATATTTTTGGGCTTTATGGTTTATGCTTTCATATCAAAGAAACTAAAACCTTGGGAATTAAAACCCATGAAGAGCAAGAACTTTCCTGYTGCAGAGGCACTGGAAGCAGATGGACTCAGCTCTTGACTTGGGTTGGTTTTGGGGGTTTTTTTGAACCACAAAGCCATGGTTATAGCCGTGAGAAAACCTCTTACGTTTTGGACACTGAGATCCTGCTGATTTAAGGAATTTTGAGGATGCCCAGTACAGTATGGCTGTTTCAAAATGTTGTTCTGTTGTTAAAGCAGGTTCATACCTTGTACCCGCTGGATTGCAGCCGTGCCCTGCTCCTGCAGCCGTGCCCCGCCGCATCTCCAGCAGCGCCTGGGGAGGGGAAGACTCCTGCTGTACATGGCTCCAAATTCCCCCTTCAATTCCCACCTCTTCTTTCCATTCATGTTTTAACTTCTCATTCTTCTCCCTGATGTGGTGTCTGATCTCTGTGTTTCCAGAGGTGCCTCCTGCCACCCCCTGCTAGTCCTTTCCCCTGCTTGCCTGGCCGTGAGCTGCAGCGCAGGCTGCTGCTGACCAGAGCTGCCTGAAAACGCCGGCTGCCCCCTCCACCCCAGCTGCTCCCGACGGCTGCATTTTCCTTCTCATCCTTCATTGCGTGAGCAGGGCCCAGCACTGCACAGGCACCGTCCTGCCCTGGCAGCTCAGCTGGAGAATCCAACCAAATTTAGTTCACAACTCACATGTGGCGTGTCCATATATTGTTATTTACTTTGGTGGGAAGGATATTCCTGCGAACAAAACCAAACATCCAAAGCTACCACAAATACTTCATCCCATCATCATGCAGACTTGATAACACACTGAGCTACTCTGTTGTTGCATCACATTCTCCTCTCCTGCACGTTGCTGTGTCTTCAGTGCCTGCTTCTCTCCTAAGCCCCTGGTTTAGGTGGCTTTCTTGTACTTGGGAAAATTATTCCCATCTGTTTTATACTAGATTCCATCAGTTGTTGTTTTTTAAGCCCACACCTGATTGCACCACACTTCAAACATGCTCTGAATGCACCATGAATCAGCTATCAATTTTTTTTTTCTTTTTTAATATATAAATAATTTTGCTGTGGAGCAATTTTCAATGATGATAAAAATGGTAGTCCTAAATGGTACCTGAAAAAAGTGGTAGTCACCCACATGCACGACTCCACCTGGTTATTCATAAACTTTGTGCTGACAACTGAAATGCTTAATAATTGCATGGTAAAATTCCAACCTCAAAATTGTCCCACAGCTTTTACAAACAGCTTGTGCTTCCTTGCATAAGTGGTAAGGCCCAAAGCGAGCAGCCTTTCCACGAGTGAGAAACAATGGCTGCAAGCTAAGAATCACAAGTGCTCTGAATTATGTGCAGATTAATTCTCATATTGATGTTAAGGGGGTTTCCTTTCTTGATACGATCATTTCCTTTAACTGCTGAACTTGGAAGGGAGCCGTCCCCTGTGCCATTGTGCAGGGCTGCGCCGCGCTGGCCGTGGGGCGGGTGTTTTTGGGAGGGCTGCGTGTGCCGCTCCCGGCTCTCCCACTCCAAAGGAACCACCGTGCCCCCGGGTTTCGTAGCGTGGCATGGGCAGTCGTTCTGCAAACAGCAGCGGGGAGCTGCCCCGGCCACGCTCTGCTGCCCGGCAGAGGAAGAAAGCCCCCGAGATCTCCTTTGGTTTTGCTGCTCATGCAGGGGAGGGTCACCGGGGGGGGGGCTGCTGCTCCGTGAATGTGACAGCCCCATGCCAACTCCCTGCCCTTCCATTAGGAAACTCAAGTCTTGTGCTATTTAGTCTTAGTTTTCTCCTTTCGGGCAAAGGGCAGCTCCTCCCCTGGTGAGGACACTGCCTGGTGTCCTCGAAACACCCCGTCCTTTCCTGAACTGCCACTTGTTGCCAGTTCCAGCCTTTTACCTTTCCTCCCCGGCACCATCCAGGTCCCTCTCCAGCCCCAAAGCTTTTGCTCAGCAGCACRCATGTGCAGATGCTGTTTTGACGGGTGATTAAGCAACATCTCCCTGCAGCAATCTCCAGGCAGCACCGCATCAACATCTGCTTCGAACCCTGTTTTCCCAGTGCCCCAGACATGATTTCAGCTCAAAGCAGCATTTCATCATTAGCAGAAGCAACGATGCTCTAAGAATTACGTGCCTGCCTCATTGCACTGCTGCTGATTAACAGTCCGCAGTCTTGGAAGGAACAATTCAACAAAAACCGAAGAGCTACAAAGGGAAAAAATACTCCCTACAGCCAAGTTGAACTCCCACTGAAATCCCCGTAAACGTTTCCAGTGGCTCCAGGGGGAATTGGACCAGTCGCTATCCAGGAGACAACCTATAAATGGATGAGATTTCTGTGTGAGTCATCTCTATATGCAGCCAAATTTAGCTCCTTTCTCCAGTGGGTCTTTTGTCTTGTCAGTGCTGTTTATGTGAAGAACTCTGTCCTCYTGTCACCTCAATACTTTCATGGCCAGACACCTGGCATCGTGCACAGGGTGGTTACCGCAGGCTACAGAGCATGAAGCATCACCTCCTGACTTTCTGCTTGAACGTGAATTCATTTGCTCCTTCATGTCAGCATTTGCTTATGAGCATCACCTTCCACAATAAAAATCTGTTCCCTCCATTTTGAAATAGCACATCACCATGAAAAAGAAGCAGGGCTTCAGAGGACCACGTCAGTTTGTAAAGGCATTTTGTTAGATGGCATTAAAATAAATACCTGCCCAGAGTCACTTCCCAGGGAGCACACCCAGGAGGAATGCTGCTCCCCTGGGGTCTCCAGCAATGCTCTATGCAGTAGCTGTCAGCTAGCTCTTGCCATCCTCCCTCACTGATAACTTTGTCTAACCAACAACAAAAGAGCATGAGGTCTGGAAAAAAAGATGTCTGGAAATCACACTGGAAAAGGGCTTTCAAAACCATAACAGAGCACTCGGCCGTTACCTGACATCTGAATGAGCAGCGACAGAGAAGGAGCTACGCCACCACCTTTGTAGATCCAGACATCAGAAAGTCATTAACCARTAAATTCTGTCGCTGGAGATCTTCAAAATGTTTAAAAGAAATAAGCAGCCTTATCTGTTAGAAGGGTTTAAGCAAATTGAGGCCAAGACAGCTCTTCAAGAACACTCAGAAAAACAAGCAGACATGGGAAGTTAGTCTTCCAGATCCAAATCCACCCTTGTCTGCTTCACCAAACTACCAGTCAAGTCAATTTAAGGGGGTTCAGGAGCACCTGATGTGTTTTTAGGAGGGGATTGCTGAAGACACTGGTAGAGAAAAAAAATGCAGTAATGAAAGGGAAGCCCTTAAGAAGCAATGAAGCCTCCCTCACACCACATGTTTGAGACAGAGGAACAAAAGCTGTAATTACTAGAAGGAAACATTTCCAGAGCCAACAATTATCTAATTAAAATAAAAGCGGATATATACAGGACAGACCTGAGGACAAGCAGCAAGTCCATGTTGCCAAACTGGCCCTCAAATAACGCTTTCTGCCAGAAACTGGGCTTTCTGGTGTCTCAGCCAGTCCCCGCTTTGAGGGATTCTTCTGAGCAGACAGCTTGTGTTTGTTATTGTCATTTGGCGCCCTGAAAATAACATCATCTCATTTGCCTRCCTGTAGACTGCCCACCTCCACCTCAAGTGCATCACACCAAAGCCAAGGTTTCTACCAGCCATATCCCTCCCCTCTGCAGGGCTCCAGAAGGACCCATGACCTTAAAGACTCACAGATCCAATGCAAAACAAGTTGCTACCAGGTCATGACCAGTGATACCTCTAGACAGTGTAACAGGACCACATTCAGAAGATGAAAGAAAAAAAAAAAAAAATCTTCATCTGCTTAGTGGATGTTTTTCCTTCAGGAGACAGGAGAGTTGGGTTCGGTTGGCTGCCTCCCATGCTTGAAATACATACACTGGCCATTAGGACCTGTCCAAACTTCATTGACTTCATTACACTCCCACATTCCTTGGTATGACTGGCCAAGTGTAATCCTAGAAGGTGTTTAACTCTCACATTTTCATAGGCTACAGGCAGAGGCTCAGTCTTAACGTCAGAGATGGTCATAAAGTCATTCCTTCACGCTAAGGAAACTGGGTGTGTAATGGCTCGCTGTCACCTTCCAGGATCATCTTCCCCACACATCCCAATGCTTTTGCTCTACGTTTCATTTCTTGGTATTATAAATTAAGTTGTCCTCTCTGAAAGATGAGAGCAGATTTTATGGTCTCTGCAGTTAGGAGGAAAACATATTAAAATATAAACATTAATGTAATATTACCTCTAAAAGTGTGGTTGAGCAACAGCTGCTTTTTTTCCCCTAAGAGTAATTTTCAGCTTTTCAAAATTCCATTTAATTAAATTCACTTATAGCAACAAAATTAGAATCTAGATAACTAGGGAAATTTCCCTTCATTTATAATTTTTTCCACTTTTTTAATTGCTTGGCTCAAAAGCAAGCAGATTTTTTCTTATCAGTCTTCCATGCTTACTGTTAATTTTCTTCTATAAACTAAACTCCAGACGTCTTCCCTGTAAAAGCATGCCAGAATTTACAGTGGCACCAAGCTAAAGCAATAATTCCTGCAGAAACTAAGCAGATTTCATTACTGTCAGCATGTTTTTCACATCAAAGGAAAAGGTTGGACAATTCAAATGTCACATAAAAGGTGGGATCGTTTTACTAGGAGAGAGGGCTGGAGGATCTCAGCCCCCTTGGTATTTTAGCAGCTATAATTCCTCCTACAAGGCAGAGGACTGAGCTGCAGAAATGTAGAGACAAAAATACTGAAACAAAAGCTTTCTCTTGATTTCAGCAGAATTTGGACCAGCACAGGTATGCAGAAATAAGCTTGTTTTGCATCTCCTTCAGCTCTTACAGAAGGTTTTGGCATCACTTTTAGCTGAAGCAGACTATTGCCACGTAAGACGGGTCTGCAAGGAGGTTTGCCAAACTAAGGAAGAAGCTAATAGACCTTCAAAAGAGAAATCCATCCTGGAGGCCAACATCTAAGTTTCTCGTTAATTCTCTAGTCGCCTCATGCAGCCCCTAGGAATTCACCCAAGAGCTCTGGGGCATCGGGCATTTATCTTTAGATCAAATCCTATCCTATCAGCACCCCATTCATTTTATTTTTTAAATTAATTTAAGCAAGTCTCCTTTCTCTCYCTTCTCACTTTCACCTCCTATAAACTCTTGTTTGAATGTTTGGGGACAACAAAACCATGTCCTGCCGACCGACAGTTTCTCTGTCTGCGTGGATGATTACAGCACAGGAATAGCAGATGACAAGAGTCCTCCTTTCTTTAACCTTGAAATATGTTGTGATTTGGAGGAACTGCAGGAAAAAAAAAAAACCACCCACATCAACAAAAAACAAAACAAAAAACCCCAAACCCAAGAGACTATAAGAGAAACCCAGCACACTCTGGGGAATGCAGAAATAAACTTTTACCCTCACACAAGAATAGATGCACTTTCAATCTGCAATCACTAATGTGGACAGGCAAATTCAAGATGACTCTTAAAGCTAAGAGCCCATTGTTAAGAGATGGAAGGGTTTCTTGCCCCAAGTCGGGCCCAGAGGAAAGGCAGGCAGCCTCTAAAAAACCCTTCAGGGGCTTCACACCTTTGGGCTGTTTTCCTGCAAGAACAGCCAGAGAGAGAGGTGCCCAGAGACCTCCATCTGTCCACTCTGGAGCTGAATTTGTGCCCCACAGTTTATGTATATAGTGCTGCTGAACCAGTGGCAGAAGAAGGACTTAGAAGAATTTTTTCCCGTTTACCAGCCCACACCCACGTTCTTCCACTTTTCAATGGAGTAACAGGAAGTCTACCAAGTCCTGACACTGTTATATAAACGAAAGTCATCTTAATTACATGGTAACGGATACATATTTATGTTGATGTTTAACAGCTGATGAAGAAATAATTGAAAATTGAGATTAATAGTTGATTTTTGAAGGAATTCATGACTATRCCATCAGTGCTGACTGCGGAGGAGGTTCAGTCCCAGAGAGACTAAGGCTCCAGTGTGCCTTAACATCACTACCGGTGATTGCTAGAAATGTTAAATTAGGAGCCAACGGGTGCGTGAATGGCCCATGCCTGGCTCTTGGTCTGCATTAGCATTCCAGATTGCACAACTGATGGTGGAATAACAAAACCACATGGAGAGCCACAGCCATTGAAAACCACAGGACCCAGCCAAAGGCCTGGGCTTTTTGGTTGCAATAGAAACAGAATGTTTTCTGAGTAAAATCAGAGAGGAATGCTTTCTTTAAGATGTTAGGGTCAAGCTTAGAATTTAACATTTTGACTACAACTAAGGAAGTTGGTAGAGCAGTAGTCAAGAATCCTAATGCTGGTACTACACTGCTTTTGTTTTTGACCATGAATTACTGTTCCTTATCACAACAAAGTAGTTCTCTATCTTTTTTTTTTTTTTTTTTAAATTCAGAATTAGCTGGAAAAATGTCAAGTTAATATGCAAACCAGCAGCCACATCTTTTTTGCACTAACACCACATTCAAAAGCTTTTGTCTGACATCACTCCAATGACCTCACTGTTTCACCATCCACTTCTGTTCAGCATCCAGATGTACTAGACTCTGATCCCTCCAGCTTCCAACAGCCAGCAAGAAACAGAGGGGCTTTTGCAAGAGGGGACTCTAGGACCCTGTCCAGGAGGTTGGGGAGAGCTGACGCAGCATGGAGATCCTCGGGGAGCAAAGGGAACAGGAGTGGAAAGAAGGTGATGCTGACAGACCCATGCTCACAAGGCACAGTGCTCCATTCAGGACCTTCCCAAAAGTGTGCAGGAAAGGGCACCAGCCATTGCCTGACCTTCGAGCCAGCCCTGCGGCCACCATCTCTACAAAGCCAGGTGAGATGCTCTGGATGTCACATCACAGCCCAAACCCAGCCCAGGCTGGTCTCTGGTGACCCTGTTCAGATCACCAACACCTCTGCAGAAAGGACGGGGTGGCCTGGTACGGACAGGTCTTGGGTTGAGGCTCAGTGAAAATCAATCCTAATTCTGCGGGGCAGAGCGAAGGCGCTTCTCTTACTTAGTACGAAACATTGGTGATTGAGGAAACAGATCAAGATAAAGTAGCACATTTAAAACAACTTTGCAGATGGCGAGTAGGCTGCAAAGGAAAACCCAGGATACACAATATTATAGACAAAACGAAAGCTTGAAACAGCAATAAATTTAAGGAAATGATTTCTGAAATCCCTAGACTGTCTGCGTACAGTCTGACCATATTAAAATGACTATGCTCTTTCCACGGCTAAAATACTTGACATGCCTGAAAAAAAACTTATGTAAACGGGCCAATACACTTGCTTACATTTTATCTAATAAAACTGCCATTTGTTGTGGCACTGCGCTGTGAGCGTTGGCACAGCAAGTCGTTTTCATTTTCAAAATGGAACAGAAAAGAGGAACAGGTAGCGGGAGAGACCCTCCCAGGAAAACCACACAAAAACATGCAAAATACCCTGATAAGCAACACCCTGCAACACCTACCTTCCCTGCTCTGCTTCTATAGCAGAAACTTTGATGCCTGGAAAGAACAGCCAGTGCAAAGCAATAGGCATTTCCAAAGAAGAATCCTAGTTTCTTTATCTGGGATTAAGATTTGCAATTTTGTGTGAAGCACCTTCATGATCTCTCTTTCCAAGTGCTTCAAATGGATAYTCTTTTTCCATTAGCTACTTACCATTTGCAGGACATGGTTGCTTTAGTGAAACCAGAAGTATGCCAGAAGCTTGTCCAAAAGGCTACAGTTTGGATATGAATGCAAGAAGGGAATAGCTTTCAGTATTAAAAAGACATTTTCCATTAATATTTGGATGTCAAGTGAGTAATTTCAGCATGTGGAAGCTACTGCTGGGAAGGGATGTTCATGTGTTAGTTAATGAGCAAAGGTTGTCTAGCCCATGCAGCCTCTCTGGAACAGACTGGCTGCTGGAGATGGGACAAGTGGAGCTCGACTCAAAATAATATGGCCTCAGCCCAGTCTCTGCTAATGAGTCATTTTGATCTGGGAACATTTCTTCAGTACAGCTGCCTTCAGATCCGAGCGGCGACATGCACGGTTGAAGTCTTCAGAGACGTAGGAGAGTCAGACACTGTTTCCAACACCCTCTTCAAGAACAGGGAGTTCAAGAGCTCCAAGCATCAGGCTCCACGTACAGAGCCTTCTTACTCAAGTGGCATGAGTGCTGGAAATGACTAAGTCTTCTCTACAAGGTTTTTCTCCTGAAAAATACCYGCATCCACAGATGCTTCCCAGAACAGAAGTTGGAAGAAAAAAGTGACTGTGAATATTCAGTGTCTTAGATACTTGACTCTGCAAAGCTGAGGAGTTAGCCATCTATCTGCAGTTGGATGAGAGGTGTTCAAACAATGGTAGCTCAGCTACACTCCAAACTCTTCCCTGACAGCACCTGGCTGTGTTGGACAAGCAATGCTCAGATAGAGGCAGCTCTGATGCAGTCAACTCAGCTGGAGATGTTCAACACTTTCCTCTGAGGAAGGTGACCACCTACAAACTGGGAAGCCATCTTCAGTCTGAAATCTCTGCTTTCTGGCTCTGCTCATAACATGAATGATTGAATGGCTCTGGATGTCTCCAGAGACCTTCTGGGTTTCTGCTGGTACTGAGCTCCCTGGAGAAGGGTTCTGCTCAGAGAGACTGATGGAAGAGCACACGAGGTGGTACGCTGCATGTTTTCCAGAACTGATATGCAGCATGAAGGATATCGGTATGATCACAACAAGTGAAAGAGGGAGGGATTGGAACAGAGAAGGGAAAATATGAAAATTATGAAAGGAGGGACAGCAAGTTGTGCCAAGAGGGAAGAAAAGAAAGAAAAAAAAAGAGTAGGCATTTCTGAGGCGAACACAAGAGGAAAGGAATGGATCTTACAAAAAAGTGGAATGAGGAAAGAGATACATTGGTAGATGCTTCTCTGAAGGCAAAGCTGCTCTGACAACCCAGCAGGGAGGTTGCTCTTCTGAAGATTGTTTGCCAAGCTAGCTTAATGCTATGTTTAACACTCTTCTAGCCTAGTTGGGCAAGATTGAGGATGAGGAGATAAAGCAAATGGAGGCAAGGCAGAAGGGCCAACATTTGTAAATCACAGGTGAGGAAACCAAAGCCGAACAGCGCAGACTCAGGAGCAACAGGAGGAAGAAAGCTGCAAAGATGCTCCACAGGCTCCCAAGCTTTGAATATTTGGGCTGAAAGCTACTGGTGCCCACATTCTGTGTACTGGGAGCAACAGAACGACTTGAGGGAAGCCACAGGATCCCAGAGCAGCCACCTTGGGGACAGCAAGTCTGTCTGAAGGATCTCTGGGAAGAGAGAAATCCCAGAGACACCTTTTCTAGAGCCAGTTCTTTGCACCAGCGACAGAAGGGAGGCTGAGGACCTGCTCCCAAGCAGCAAGAGACCCCTGGACACCAGGATGACCCATTTTAAGAAAGTTTTGCAGCTATAGAATAGTTCATAGCTGCCTGTGGCAGACCAAGGCCTGCTCTACCGAGTGTGACTTAATCACATAGTTTTACCTTTGTTCCCATGATTTAATGAACGTAGGAGTAGGAGGAAAACACCCAAGTACGTCCTACATTCATCGAAAACTTCCATTTGCTTCTGACATTCCTGCTTTCCCTTCTCCCCCTGGCCTCCCAGGACCAATAACATTTCCATGCCATAAGCTGGAAACAATTAATGCAGAGACAACAGAAAAGCATCGTTTACAGATTAGTTCATGTAAGTAATTGCATTAGCCTTCTCAGCAAAACTGTGTTGAAGCCAAAAGGCTCCTGGCTTCAGTGACTGCAGGTGGTTCCAATTATAGTCACCCTCTTACAAGTAAAAACACAGGCTTGCTGCAAGTGACAGCGATTCTGCTCCTACAGTAATTGTGTGACACGGTTATGATATATTTGACTGCCAGAAACGTGGCTATCTAGTCTCCAGAAGCAGATTACTAGAACCAGAAGAATGTGGATGGAGTTTATAGTAAACATAATTATACTACTACCTTACAGCGGTGGTACGTTTTCTACATAAGGCTCATAAAACACAAGGCATCTGTATGTGCAAAATGTAGAGTGATGGAGGAAAAAATCCTCATTAAAATCCAACAGATGAAACACAGAACAAATTCCACAGTCTTTGCCAGTATTAAGCTAGCAGCAATTACAGCCACTGGAGACCAAAAATTTACAGACGTCTGCATCCCATYGGCACGTAGTTGCAAAAGGACAGGTAATGGTTCACAAATAGACCTCGTGCCATGGTTTGAAAGGCCGCACTAACCTGAACATACACTTTCTGTCTGGATGGAGCTGCTGCTGCTATAGACGTAACAGTGGTGTTACAGTACTGCATTATATATTTATTTAAGTRCATTTAAGTACTTATCTATTTATTTAGGCACTTTACTTAAATGGAGGGGCAAATTTGCATGGCTGACAACGCTAGCCAAAGCACTTGCAGCTGAGCTTCAGCATTATCCCAAGCACGAAGCCAAGGTCTACGGCCAAGCTCGACGGAGTTGAGATGGGGTAGGGAGGGACCAAACCAGAAGCTGTCTCACTCCTGCTCTAGGCAGGCAGGGCCAGTGCCATCAGGTGCACTGCTCGCTATCTCACATTTGCAAATCCTTGTTTTAATTCTCACCCTGGTTAAAAATAACAAGGGAAACAGAAGGTAAAGACATCTTTCCACAAAGGAGTGGGCTGGAAGTAGATAACTCAAGGGTACATCTATGAATAGATCGCTGGTGGGTGGAGCTCTTTTGGCACAGCAGCACTAATACCTGTCTTTGCTTTTGGACCAACGTGTGGCACACACAAGTCACCAAAAGGCATTACTGTTAGGGCTAAGTCAGCCCAGTAAGTCATATATGGCATGATCCATACAATTAGCAACAAGCCCAGAATTACTAGGACACGGGTGTTCAGGCTGCTGACTTGGGCTGACGGCCACTATACTCTTGTCTCCGAGCCTGCCGTCCTGTGCGACGGCCTGAGCTGCATGTTGTTGCATGGGTGTGAGTAGGTTCAACTGCAGCCTCCAGCTGCAGCAGAGCCTTGTTCCTTCTGACAGGTCCAGTTCTAAGAGTCCGTCTAATGGGAACTCTGATTAATCGACAGGGTAAACTATTTCAAGGGGCTGTCCCACTTTCAGCAGGACAGCCTCACTCAGCTAAGCCCCCAACATGGAGCAGAAAAGCCATTCTTTGCAGAGCAGCCCAAAAAAACAGGAGTTAGTATTTCTTCCACTTTTCCATCCCTCTCTAATCAGCTGCCATCCCTAGTGAACAGCTGATACAGTCCCAGAAGTCAGGGAAGAAAATAATTTTGAGGTAAGAGTCATTGCATGAATTATTAGAAGCAGGGTGTAAACAGGCATGGTACATTTTAATGCATGTGGGGATTTAATCAAGCTTAATTTCCTCTTCCGCTATTGCAACTGGTAAGAGATGTCAGATGTTTAAACCTGACAAGTTAATTCCTGCATTGTAGAGCCAAGAACAGATGAGAACACATTAACCTCCACCTGTTGTTAATCTCTAGCAAGTTCTGTGTGCTCAAGGGATGCCTCATGACCGGCCCATCGAGCATTGCATGGCTGGTCAAGGGGGATCCTCTCCTCTGGTCTTCAAGAACCACCTTGGGCTTTGTAAGGAGCCAGCCAGCTCTGATACTCCCCGACGTTCAGTTCACAGCACTGCCTGAGGCCATACAAGGAGCTGGGAGAGCTCCTACATCTCTTGGAGGGGAGGAGGGGGGAAACCACCAAGCTGCGCCGGAGGTGTGGGTGAGCTCCTCTCTAGCCTAAATCCAGCCTGAAATACCAGTGTAGAAGTGTTTCTTAAGCCAGTGTGAGCTATGCTGTGATGGTCTCCATCTCTCTTACCAAAAAGCCCACCCAGGATATAATGAGAAAGCTTTCTCATTGTCATTATAGTAAGTTTTGGGTTCAGTGAATTGACATTTCCCAGCAAAGAAGGATTTTACTGGAAAATTCCTAAACCAGATCTAATTTGCTCCTGAATGAGACCAGATCTTCAGCTGCTGCAGCTCCAGCACCCGAGGCAAGGTGGAGTGATGCCACCTCAGTGGGGACCTGGCACACAGCACTTTGGCCAGCTACTTTCCTCTCACTCTTTATGGACGTTCCAGTTTGCCTTTACCTTAAACAACCCAATCTGCAGTGGGCAGCTGTAATATTAGACCTATAGCTTGCTCCTTTTTTCACATCTTGCTATTCAAGCTGTTGTGGTGATCTCTCACTCTGAACTGTAATCTTGTGTTTGGCAGTGGATGGTGCAGGCCAACGCATTCGTGATTCAATGTTTGTCTTGGTCTGGAGTGAGTCAACTTTGCCTTTCAGGACATGGTTATCTACTCYCATGTGGTGTTCTCCCCCAAACCCTGCAAGAGAGGCTCTCAGCATCGCTCTGTTCCTATCATTCCCTATTAATCACATGGAGGTTGGGAGAAAAATACCAGAATAGCACCTTAGTACTTATTTATGTTAAGATAAATTAAAAAAAAAAAAAAAAAATTGGGTAGGAGTCAGGCAATGCCCATCCAAGCTGATGGGCCGAGACTTAAAAGTAATCTGCAGCCCAAAGGCATACAGCACCACATTCTGGGAAGAGTAAAGTTCCTTCTAAACCACGTTCTTATTTAGAGCTTAGYGGTAGGCAGCCAGAATTTTCTCATCAATTATGCAGAAAATAGATTTAATTGCTGGCCTTTCAAAACTAGACTTGTAAATGGACCTCCTTGTCACAGTGGTGGTGTCTGACCGCATTTCAATTGCTTTATCTTGCATCTGCATGTTTAAGATTTTGCTGAATCCCTGTGGTCAGAGGAAGACRTTGACCATGGAGACATCTGAATCTAAACAAGTGTCATGGGACAGCAGACAGTGCAGAGCTGAGGCTGAGAAACACAGACCTTAGGTCGTCTCCTTGTCTATGCATGCAAGATCCACATCAAGGCTTTGACCAACTGTTGGGTGAAGCCATCACTAAGGATTCTGAAAAGCCATACCTCTGGAGGGAAGGTATGTGTGGAAGAGCAACCAGCTGAGTACCCCAGCCTCACACTATTAGATCTGTACCTAAGAGTGCATCAAAGAGCTCAGAGACTTACCCAGTGGCAGTGAAATGCCTTAACTGCTTTTTAAAGCCTCACTCGGTGACACTTGGGGCTCTTAAGCATTAACTAGGAGTGAGATAAAACATTTCTCTCTGCTAAGATGTGCCCCTCCTGACTGCCTACACATTTGCAGAGGCTCAGAAGCACATTTCTTTCCCACTAAGTGTCTGCTTTAAATTAGTCTCAGAAACTTGTTCCAGATACCAGAACATGGAGAACTTGTGACTCATGCTCCGTCATGCCTATTCTGGCCCAGGGGAGCCTGGTGCCTCCTATCAAGCAGGGAAAGGAAAACCCAGCGATGCTTTAAAGGGTACGGCAGGAGGGTGCTGCAGCAACAGGGAGCTGCCAAGGAGTCTGCACATCATATGTATACTCAGCCAGGACTTGCAGGCAGAAGTCAAGCCCCTGATGCAGGTGATTTAAGGTCTAGGATAGATAGTCACCTTCCACAACAGGACAAGCACACACTTCTGAGCAATTCCCAAGGGAAAAGTCGCTCAAGCATGGCAGACTGTACCTTGGCAAACCTGTGCAACTGAGGGAGATTCTGCATTAAAGGGAGCTGGAGGATTGATTACGTGGTGACAAACAACTAGCGAGATATCCTGTTTAAAACTCTTGTGATCGAGAACATTTATGTGGATACTATCCAAAGGTCCCCACCTTTTTTTTCCTCAACTGCTATGGCGTCTTTCCAACTGCTGAAAAATTCAGCTTGGTTTTTCATATAGTATCTGCAGTGACAGCATGAAAAAAAGAAAAAGCAATTGCAAAGGGATGTTTTCTCTTATGCATGGGGAAAACACAGGCAGGATTACCGCCAATACCACCTGCCTGTGAAGGAAGGAGACTAAACCCTTTCKTTTGCCCCATGTGCATCCTTCCAGGGTGCCGGGGTAACAACTGAGAAAGACCAAAACTAAAAGCCAAAAGCTTAGCAGCAACCTACAGAGGTGATCAGCAGAATGGAAAGCGGGATTTTTAGGGATAAAACTCCTGCAGTTTTCTCATGTAATGAATTTCTGGATAGTGAGCTGGCAATGTAGCGCACCACGTTCCCAAGGAAGCTGGCAGGGACCTCTGAGCACCATGGATGTCTCTGACCATCCAGCCAGCAATGCTCCCCTTCATCCCACAGCGGGCTGAGACCTTCCTTCATCACAGTCTCGTAATAAAATCAAGTGCTCACAGGGCTGCCCACCTGGGTGCTTTATTTCCCACCCAGAATTAAACCAGAGAGAGTCCATTCAAGTAGAAAAGCTATGAATAAATTTGCTGCTGAACTCCACATTTTATACTGTAATAAAGCCTTCCTGAGATCCTACTACTATTAGTCGCTAAAATTTACAGGAATCCTTAAAACTTCATTTCCTTATACAATCTTTTTGCCTCTTAAAATGCATGCTGCTCACCAAAAAATCACCCAGACAGCGAAGTGCAATTCAGCCTATGCGCTCTTATAGCCAAGCTCACTGCACACCATTGACTCATTTCAAAGAAAATTAACTCACATAAAAGAAGTGGATAAAGATTTGCTACCAACAGCCAGAAGTTAAAAACAAGCAAAAAAAYTTCTCGGCATCAGAAAGCCCTTCTCTTTCCATTAAGGTACCATAGTAAACAGAGTTTATCAAAAAAGGAGCTCAAAAATATCTGTATATGAAGGTAATTGTGGGAATGGTAGAGACTGAGTTATTTTGATAATTCATTTTTCAAAAGACTCAAGGTTTTAGATCTGTACTTCTCCACTTCATTTTGAAGATGCTTGAACTGAAGAATACAATTTCAGAATTAATATGCACACTGAGGACATTTGCTTCATTTAACCTCTATTTCAATACCATTGACTATGAAATGACATGAATCAGTTTTTAAAACCCTAGTAATGCCTTTTGTCTGAAGATGAATTTAGTGAATTCATAAATGGCAGAAGTTGTTTAAAACAGATAATTCCGCTAAGATTTAGTGTTATATTTTTTCCATGTCTTAGTGCTCCAARATGTTGTCTCAATACCAGGCAATGAATGAGCAGAAAAAAAATCCTCAAAAAAAAAAAAACCTTGAGGGGAAAAAAGCCCAAAACATGAAGCACAAGGCAAACCAGGGCTCCTTTCCCTCAGGTGGCCACTGCTCCCACCAGCCTCATCCCTGGCTCACTGCTTTCCATTCAAGTTCTATATTATTTTTTTTCCCCCCCTTGAAATTACATTAACCAACAGCTTAAAACGCCAGTCCTCCGAGATGGATCGCTACCATGAGAGCAGGTACAACATATGTACCTTTACTGCAAGCTTCCCAATGGCCCTTTCCTGCTGTGAGACAGCCCTAACGTAAAGACCGTACCATCACGCGGGGCTGTCAGGTCATACAGCACGACCGCCTGTGTTGAGGTATAACCCAATTTTCTTTTTTAGAGCCACCTTCTGTATCACTGTGCAGACATACCGCTTATAGAAAATGGCCTATCTGGAAGGGGCCAAGACTTCAAGAAATCATGAACTTCTCTCAGGATATGGAACAGTGGAAGCCTGTTGCTATTTAGACTTTTTTTTTTTTTTTTTTTTAAAAAATACTGGTCTTAGCTACAGTTTACTTTTCCCACTTAGAAACGTGGAAAAGTTTGTTCAGCTTAAAATTTCCTGTTTGGCATTAGCAGCTGCTGGCTATGATATTTATAAATATTTCAGCAGACATTTCTAGGGGAATCTGGTTACAATTAAATGGCGAGCAATGCGGCTCTGCAGTCCCTCGCTCCCAGGCAGAATTCGTGCTGCCTGAGGTTACCCACGGGAGAAGAGGGGTTGCTGCTCGGCGAGCCGCGTGTGCTGCAAGGCGAGCGTTAGCAGCCAGCAGCGTAACTTTAGGGGGCCTGTTTTTAAACAGGAAAGTGAAATCACTTGCTTGTGGTATCCAAATATAGTAGCTCAGGAGGAACATTTGGTCAGCAGGCCTGGGACCACCTACTCTGAGCATTACTCATTGCGCTTCCCTCGCTCCCCAATGACCTCGAGCATCCCTAGGTTGTGCAGTGCAGAAACACRTTTCTCCAAGCTGAGCATCCCTCCCTGCCCATCAGCCCTATACATCCCAATATTTCGTGCTCTCCMTGCCTCAGTTTCCCCYGATTCCTGTTAATATAGAATCATAGAATCATTAAGGTTAGAAAAGACCTCTAAGATCATCAAGTCCAACCATCAACCCAACACCACCATGCCCACTAAACCATGTCTCTGAGCGCCTCATCTACACGTCTTAAATACTTCCAGGGWTGGTGACTCCACCACTTCCCTGGGCAGCCTGTTCCAATGTTTAACCACTCCTTCAGTGGTTATGTATGGTTAGGGTTTAGGTTAGGGTTCAGGGTTAGGGTTCAGTATGACCTAAAGCTAAGCAAGTCGGAGTGAAGGGCAGAAGAAAGTGCCCATATGAAGACAACCCTTTGATTTCCCAGGCAGGTCTGCTCATGGCTTTCTGAAGCATTCACCTCTGCTGAACCAAAGGCAGGTTATTTCTCCCCAGGCAGCCACCACCTCGCTTCAGGGCTTCCCAGGGCCAATTTCTTTCCATCTTTTTTAAATAGCTTCCAATATGATCTGGACTGCTCTGGTCCTTAAAAAAAAGGCTCCAAACATCTCAGCATCTCCTTGGACTCAGGAAGACTTTTGTGCAGTTGATGCACAACATCCTGCGTGGACATGCTTTCGACGCTTGGTGCCATCACCCAGTGATGGGCAGAGGAGAAGGAGAACGTGGCTTCCAATGATCCAGCTCACTCTGAGGAGTCAGGAAACCCGATAAACAATGAGTATTGCCTCAGAAACCGCTAACCTGAAACAGCAGCAGCCCTTTTTGCTGTAAAGGTACTTAGCAGGGGAGAGATTACTCAGAGGAATGGCAGGTGGAGAGGACACATGTGCCAGCGAGTTGCTTTCCCCCAGACTGTCTGGTTTTTACCTCCTTGATACTACATCTTGCCCTCCCGCTGTGTAAAGCCAGGGCAGCCCCAGAGCCTCTCCACTGTGCCCCAGTGACACCAGTCACACAGCCRGGGGCAGCTGGGACCTCATGGCAAGCACAGTTCCCATGCCCAAGCCCTGGCAGTCAGGTGTGAATGAGCATCGTTCCTGCCCTGTCTGCACCCCCAAAGGAGGGCATCCCCCAAATCTGCACCAGGAGCTCTTTGGGCACAGCACAGGACCACATCTGAGCCTGCACAGCTCAACCAGCCCTGCTGCGGCTCGCAGCGTCCCATCTTTTGGGACCTCAACTCAGAGGCCTCTGTAGCTTCACAGGCATTTCAGAAAAGCTTGGAGCACAGGTCATTTTATTACTCTTTCCCTACATTTCAGGGTAACGGCAGCAAGAATGTAAGGTAGAAGCAGCCCAAAATAAGAAAGCCCATAAACAATTCTGYAGTCAGAAGCTTTTATGGGAGAAGTGACTTTAAGTTCCTCATTTGCTGGTTTTACGTAAAAAGAGGCAAAATATGCTGAGCAAATAAAAGGCATAATTGCACAGCCTCACCCCCAGTCTGTTTCCGGCCGTACGCAATAGCACCATGAACTTCTTAAAGAGCAGCATTTCCTGAACCTCAAGTGCTCGCAGATGGTGTTGTCCTGGAGCACTTTCTGCTGATGGTCCTCGGTTCCCTTTGCCTTGCGTGACTACTCTGCAGCTTTGCTTTGTTTATTCCACTTTTTCCTGCTCTTTAGTTACGAGCTAAGGAAGGGAACCAGCCACTTTTGCTAGTTTAATCACTTGTTGGTGCCAGTGCACATCCGCAGGGGTGATTAACGGGGTGTGTCACTACCATTCATGTGAGCGAAGATTGCAAAATCAGGTCCCTTTAGCTTGAGTGCAGGGATGGATGTACCGTTTTCAGGGACGAGTCTGTAAATATTTCTACCTGAGCACTTTGGAGTCTACCTGATAGGAAGGGTGAGGATCTATTATCTGTCTAGGGGTAGGACCAGACAGAGACAGACTTGGTAGGGCAACCTGTCCAGCCAGACCCACAGCCTGAACTCTGAGATGCCCACCATGAGCCAGCTCCAGGCTGGAAGCTGCATCACCACATGAGCCTGTCCAGCATCCAAAGCCACGAACACCACTGACAGCACTGCTAGGAGAACACACACCATGCTGGGTACAGGGATTAGGATGCCTACAGCTTACAGCAAAKGGATGCGTCTTCAGACTAGTGTTATAAAAATCAGCCTTAATTATGAAGTCATGACTGCTGGCACTGTCGTCATGATACTTCACCTTTCTACAGAGCCATCCTCTGGCTCTTCACGGAGGTTGGGAACTCCACAAGTGCTGCATGTATGAAGATAGTGTTGTAATACTTGGGGATTGTATGGGATTTCCACCTAAAAGGTCACTTATCCCAACTGCAAACTTTGAAACAAAGGCAGAAAGCTAGAAGAGCTATACGGAAGCATTGGTGGAAATCTTGAAATCTATTAATTCATCCTCGTGCCTCCACAAAACCACAAATTCAAGGAATGCCCTCAGAAGGCCGCCAGGTTCTGCACAATTATTTTCCAAACAGGAGATCTTGATTCTTCTCCCAGAAGTAACAGTTAAAATATAACCAGTTTTGCATTTGTCAGATAATAGGGCTTGATGCACAAGCTGCACGCGAGAAAACTGAAGGTGTGACTTCAGAAGTCAGATGAAGTCCCATTGGAAAGACCGACTGAACAGAGAAAGAAGAGACAGGTGGCAAGACAAAAGCCTAAGAGGCAGCCAAGATCTCTGAAAAGCTGCAGAAAAGTCAAGGATAAGTGTACCAGGAAAGACATGCCCGGGCCAACTCATGGCAATTCTGTAAAGAATTTTTCAGCATATCACAAATGGCAGCGCCCAACAAACCCTTCCCGTCACCTTCCTTTCCAGGAGGTGATAACTGATCCTTAGAAAAGTTATTCTACCTTAGCAGGAGGATGCCTTCATGCGGCACAGTGTGCTGAATGACTCACTGCACACTTGTTACCCCTCTGCTCTTGCTCCAAATGACTTCTCCTAGGAAAAGTGCTGAGCTTTTGCAAAGTACTTACTCATAAAAATATTACAAAACAGTAAGGCATCATTCATTCTTGGAAAGAAAGTCCCCCTAAATATTTTYCTTTGGGGAATTTACAGATTTTTGCAAAATCTCTCAAATGTGACCAAAAAGAACTCAGAAGAAGGAAAAAAAAAAAAAGCAAGAGTAGCCTGAGCCACAGCTGGATGCCTCTGACGCCGATTGCTCCTTCGAGCCTATCTTTCACCAGCACTAGTATTACCCTTAGTTTTCCTTTCTGCTCCTCCTGAGACAGCAGCTAACAGGTGCAATGACTTTCCAATAAATCATGTGTAGAAACAAGAATGTGTGTACAGCAGAAAAGCAGGGAGTACAATTTCTTCCAGCGATGGCATGTGGGTGGCTTCACCCCTGCCTTCAGGTTTGGCTTTCAGGGGTCATCCTTCTGCAGCACATCTGGCTGGGATGCCTTGGCTTCATTCAAGCCTCTGCCTGGCCTTTGACACACACAAAGGCTTTTGCCTTTCCACCTTTCACATAACGAGGTGCAGGGAGCCGCCGTCGCCCACCTCGCAGCCCTCCCAGCCTGACCGCCCCAAGCCCCAGCACTTGGGGCAGGTCAACTCCAAACCTCTTTCGTAAAGCAAGCAGAGAGTGCTCTGAGATTTCCGTGATGCTGGAAAAGCACATGTTTTCCACTACAGCGCTGCGTGTGAGATCTCTCTCGGGACAAAGCACAGCGCTGCTTTTTCTCTTGCTTTAAATATATTTGCAGAAAGCCACTGGGAAGTTAAAGAATTTTCTAGAAGAAAAGAGTCTCTGGCTCTTGTCTCAGGATGTAAATGAGCAAAACCACCACATTAAGCTTCCCGAAATGCAGCATTCCACATTCAACATTTGCTTTTCCAGCCCTTCAGAGGCACGGCTTTCTTTTCTCTGCTCCAACCCAGGAGAGCACTGGTGCTCAGCCGACACAGGAGCTACCCACCAGCATCGGCCCAGCCATGATCACTAGGCATCAGTGGGATTTCAGGACTTAGCAGAGCACGCACGTAAAAGCTGTATTTTTCCTAAATGGATTTCTGCATACATTTAATTATTTTGTTGAACTGGAGCCACTGCAAGTGAAGGAATCATTATTCTAAAAAAGTAAACAAGGGCGGCTGCACATTCCTGCAAATATTCAATAGAAAAAACACTCTTGACTCCGAGGGAGGAAAAAAGCACARTTCTCCTCCAAAAGCCTCATATTTGCCCTCAGTTTGGCTCTTTTTGCCCCCGCCCTGGGGGGAGTTCCTGCAGAGGACAGCCCCGATTCGAGCTCGCGGTGGCATGCACCCATGCACTCTGGGTTTCTGGTGGAAATACTCTGACCGCGTGAGAAACCAAAACCACTGGTGCAGTATGGTTATGAGCTGAACACCCCAGCAGTGTCTGCCACAAGAAGGGTAATCCTAAACGCTGCTTGTCTCACAGCTGCCCCAGGAACTCTGCAGCTGCGGCAGCCTGGACCCTTGCCCAGCAGCACCTTAATCAGGCTTTGCTTCTTCCCTCCCTGGAGTGTTGCTGCCTGGAGACTCCTGGAGCTGTGGGGTGGGATGGGGTGGGTCCACAGGGGAGCCCCAGCCCCTCCATCTCACCACAGCCCTCAGCTGGGACATCCCTCAGGTTCCCATGCCCAGCTGGACTCGTGGGAGCTCTCTGCCCCTCGGCCAGCACTTCCCCAGGGGAGTTATGTTTCCCCTCAGCACCAGCGACTTCCTTCTTCCTTTCACTTCCACCTTTTGTCACATCCAAAAAAAAAAAAAAAATTTAAAAAAAAAAAAAATTCTTTAGAAAATGACAGATAAGTTTTATATTCCCATCATCTCAGCACTCCTCATTTCCCCATCTTTCAGCTGCTCTCCTCTTGCTTCCTCCCTTTGCACCCCTCGAAGGCTGAAGCAGTAACATCTCACTCTCCTTGGTGGGATGACTGCCAGCACCTGCCCTCACTCCATGGGGGGAAGGCACAGGGATGAATATCCATGGGGGACAACATCCCCAAAGTGTCACTGAATCAAAGCAAGAGATGCAGTCCCTGCTGATCAACTAAAGCAGCTCAACCATTGCCGTTGATCTAAGCCATCTGGGTAACCCTCCCTGAGCACAGTGGGGTGAGAAACCAACTTGAATTAGGGAAAGAGAGGGAACTAAGTCATCTCAAGAGTTTCCACCAACATGAACTGCCATCTGGAGCCACCAAAGCCCTGGGGGGCTTCCAAGCACAGAGCCTGTGGGAAGGCACCCTGGGATGGCTCCCCAGGATGTAGGGTCCCAGGGAAATTATAGAGGCAACACAACTGGGACACAAGCCCTACACCCACAGGACCATGGGGAGCTGCTGCTGGCACCCCGCAGCAGCTATGGGGATGGAGCGGGCAGCAGGAAGAGCAAGGGAGGGAGCAATGCCAGAGGGGCAGGGAGGATAAGCAACAGGAGAGAGCAAAAAGGGAATTGGATTGAAAGGATAATTCACCTCTACCTACTGTAAACTCTGCTGGGACTTGTAAACCTGGTGTGCCCCTCAAAGCCAGCCTAGCAAAGTCAGGCCATATGCAAAACATGAAGGAGACTATCACTGCATCAGCACCAGCCCCAACGCCCRCCCATAAACCAGGCAGTGGAAAGCCAGGGCTGTATTCCCAGGAGGAGATGAAAACTGCTCTCTCAGCAGATGGGACTTCTTGTAGTTACTAAGCACATCTAAGCAAAGGTTCCCCTACTCCCATCTACTCAAGTAGCTTCATTTTGCAAAGAAACACTTAACTGGTCACCAGGTCAGACACCAAGAAGGTACCAGTAAGAGGCACTCACCTAGATGAGGATCAGATCTACTTCCCAAGTTGTGAAGGACTTTATATCACTTAGTCATGAAGCATCAAGGAGGACAAAAAATCAAAGCAAAACAAAGGCAGGCAAGACTCTGCCCTTGCAACTGCATGCGCTACTACTGAGCAAGATGCAAGGTGGTTTTCCCTCTCTCTCAGGCTTTTGTAGGAGTTAGTAATTAATTGTTCTAATTACAAAAAGCTGAGCCTCCCCCAGGAGCCAGTCCTCTAATGCGACTCTTCTTCCTTGGGCTGCTGGGAATAGGTGGCTCAAAGGGTTCCCCATTACCACTCCAGCCTTAAATAACAGGACTGCATCATGCCAGGAAAATAAGAAGATGAGATGGGAGGTTGGGGAAGGGAAATAAAAGAAGAGCTTGATTATTTTTCACACATTTGAGCTATGCAGATGGCTCACAGCATATGGGATTTCAATTTGGGCTTTTAATAGAAGAAAAACTACCAGCGTGTTTCTCAGCCAGGGCAACCAAAACAATCTGGATTTTTTGTATTCTGCACTTGATACCCTTTTTCTTTTTTTTGCCTTGTAATCCTGGGTTTCACCAAGGTAATAGCTGGCCGGGGAGTGACTATAAAGCCCTGATGGGGTGCATCAGTGCTGTTAGCATCATGGCATGCAGTGCTGAGCTCCAGCCGTCGGCGAAGGCGGCTGAGCATCCAGTGGGAGGGATGCGGGCGGCTGCCCTGTGCTCCTTGAAGTGCGTGACAGCGACTGCTAATGAAAGTACTGCTGAAAAATGATGACAGGCCAGGATCAGAGAGGAGAAATGCTTTGCCGTTCCACTCTGGTAACTATTAGACTTGTAAATACTGATTTGACCAAATCGGGCCCCTCTCCTTCCCAGTGCTCAGGTGGTCAAACTGTGCCATCGGGCAATTCAAAACAAACAAAAAACCAAACAAGCATTATCAGCACTTGTCATATTTATATTTTTGATTTTATTTTTAATTTTTATTAAAAAAACAACCATTATTAAAAATGAATCATTTACTGGAAGGCTTCTGCCAGGGAGAACTCTCATTTCAATCTCGTGAACAAAACGCAGCACAGTTAAAACCCATAGGCATAAACAAAACCCAATAAAAAAAAAAAAAAAGAGAACAGTTCAAACCATAGCTTATAATTATGCAGTTTCCTCAATGTCAATACAGAGGCTTTTGTTAAAAGCCTTCAATTCAGAATTTCACAGAAGACTTTTAAAACACAGGGGAAGAAGGAAACACATGCTTGTTTTAAAAAAAAAAAAAACAACCAGGAAAAAAAATAGCTTGGGTAACGGTTAATGAATTCAACAAATTTACTTCCTCCAAAGCAATCGCTGTTCCCCCAGCCATACAGTTGGCCCTGGGTAATGTATTTGCTCAGAAAGCTGAACATACACAATTCCTGCCAAGTCATTCTGGCCAAAATTTCCTAATTCTGGCACGGGTTTGGAGGGGGGTTTCAGTGAGATCATACCTGGCTTCCCGCTTCGGGAGCCTGGAGTTTGCAGTGCCAGTAGGTACCACTGGGAGCCTGGAAAAGAGGCTTTAATTCAGCCCCTTTTGGTCTCCCCCAGTGAGACAGCACCAAGGCGAGCTTTAAGCATCTCTCTGAGCTCCTGAACCAGGGCAGAATTAAGCACCTGCCCTTCTACGTACGTATCAAGCCCAAAACTGGGTATGTTAAAAATTGCAAATTAGTGACTAATTTTTAAAAAACAAAAACAAAACCTGTCCTCAGTGTGGGAACTTTAAGGTCAAAACCAAATAAAAATGGTCTTAAAATATATACATATATATATGGCTTTTCATTTTTCCTATCCATTTCATTGGAAACAAAAATAAATTTAAGGGTGATATTTGGTTTTTAAAAACAATTCTGTCCTTCTCTTTAGCTGTCAGCCGGAGCAGATGGGATGGAGGCGCTGACTGCGGTTGCTCACGACGCGGTTCAGAATCCACCTGAGTTCTCCTTCATCCTCGCTAGTAACCGGGAGTAGACGGGTGCTGCAAGGAGAAGACCAAGTTGGGTGGGACAGACACACAGCATCTCCCTGTCCCCTCCCCTCACGGTTATGCTACATCTTGCTTGGAGCAAGACAACAGAATAAACCTCTCTCTAAGGGAGAAGGGCATACGATGGAAATTAGAAACAAGCTAGAGAAGTTGTTTTACCTAGTCGAGGATTCCTCTGAGAAACCTGCATGGAAAGAAAATACAAGGTTTGCATAAATACAACAAATCTCCGACAGCTATAAGAACAGTTTGCATGTCAGTATATTTATCCTTAGTCTCCAAAAACTATGGATGAATGACTCTTCATTATTGGAAGCTGACATATATAGTACCATGCCAAGGTTACATTCACAGTGTGCTGCAAACTGTAGGCTTCATGTTGCAAAATGCATTATTTCTTATATAATTAAATCATGCAAGAAGAGAGGATTGGTCATTCCATGAAACACATAGGCTCACTCTCTTTGGAAGTCAAAGTCGGAATGTGACATTGTCTTCCAATCGTTATTACCAAAATGTCATTTCAGTAGTTCTACAGTGAGAGATTTTTTGTCTTTTACCTTGGATAATGCAGATGCCTGTTTGAAGATTTCTAACGCTGGATCTGCAGGCTCGTCACCTCTTTCTTGCGGCCTTGAAGCTAAGGGTGGGACATAGATAGCATTGAAATACTCTTCAAAGCACACAGGCTGCTTCCTACCAGTGTTTTGGAGGATGTGTTGAAAATCCCATGACAGAGTAATCCTCCTCAATAGACTGAAGCAATTGCCACGTGTCACCTCTCCCTCCCAAAGCAGCTCTGCTGTAACGGTGTGGCTCTAGATATTTCTAACCATGGACCTACCCTGAGGCTGTAAGACAGAGTTCACGGCATAAATCACACCATTCGTGGCCATGATATCACTTTCAGCAACAGGCTCCTTGTTGATATGTATTACGTTGTTTTTCTGTTCAGGAAAAGAAAAAAATTTAAAGAGTAGAACATGAGAAATTTTTGTCATCAGTGGTTTCCAATTTTATTAAAAAAGCCCTCACTTTGCATTCATTAATTACTGGATGGCTGTAGGCCTTTTCCTTCCTTTTGCCAGTTAAGGAGAATATAAAAACAAATTATAGCCTGAGCAGTTTGTCCTGGAGTGGCTGGCAGGCTTCAGAGCGCAGATTTTCTCGGTGCGCTGGCTGGGAATGCTGTCCCGCCGCAGCAGAACACATCCACCAGCTCGCTGGTGGCAGCAGGCACTGCTCCTCACGCCAAGAGGGATGGCTGTGGAGATGGCATGAGGAGAGGGCAGATCAGGACTGGACATGGGAAGAGTCTAGCTCAATGCACTTGGAAACACTGGCCTTTCCATTTTTGTTCTGCATTTTCTTCCTTATGCACAGAGTGGGTCATGGTTATTTATTTTCTGAAATATATTTTTTTCCTCAACAGAGGATCCTACATTCTCTTAATGTAGTGCAGAATTTGTGAAATGAAATTATACATCTAGTGCGTTCAGCTCTGGGGCCCCCAACATAAGAAGGACATGGACCTGTTGGAGCGAGTCCAGAGGAGGCCACGAAGATGATCAGAGGGCTGCAGCACCTCTCCTATGAAGACAGGCTGAGAGAGTTGGGGTTGTTCAGCCTG
>JAYKAV010001887.1:2680829-2701695 GCA_035582835.1 Phoebastria nigripes
GTCCCTTCCAACCCAAACCATTCTATGAATCTACAATTTTATGATTCTAAATAAATCCTGCTGCGTTAAGGGAGCCCATGCAGCGATCATTTTCGTTACACTAAAGATGTGTTAGCTGAACAAGCTATTTGCTTAATTTATTTATGCTTTTTCCCCCATGACTCAGGGTTAAATTTATAACAGCTCCTTGAAATCATTTACAATTGGTCTTCTGGGGAGAAAGCTGAAGAAAACCACATTTCAAGACTGCCAGCTTGTTGAATTGAACACATAGCAACAGTCCGTCTGCTACAGCCCAGAAATCACTGTTTGGTGGGACCGTGCATACATTTAGAAGAGGTTCCCACACCATCCAAATGCACGCAGACATACTTTGGTTCTCGACATGGACAGCTAAACACAGACCACAGCCCTGCTGACCGCAAAACCCTATCCGAGGTGACTCACCATGCTGACTTCCAGTTTATCTCCCTGCATGGACTTCAGCCTCACAAGGGCACCGACTGCGCCGCTCACCAGGATCTCATCAGCCACGTGGAACTTGAGGATGTTGGCAAGCTCCTTGGCATTACCTGGGGGAAGAAAACATTTGTATTTGCAAAACAGCATCAGCACTCGTTTCCAGTATTTCATGTGCTGGAATGACATTACATGGAAAATACCATAATTTCCTGGAAGTGCAAGGAAAAAATGTAAAATTGAAAAGACTGGGCAGAAGGACCTTGGTTGGAGCTGGTTAGGACATTGAGGCCATTCCTGCCTGGACAGGTCAGGATCCCAGACAGTCCAGAAGGACACTCTCCCCATGTCCCACCTTGGTACGTACCAATCCTGCCCTATACAATAAATCCCTATCTCTTGGTTTTTCAGTCCCTCATTCTCTCACTGTGCACAGCATGAACCTGCTTCTGTTGCTGCTTTCACTTCCCAAGGAAGTCTAGGGGGAAAGAAAAAGACCTATGTGAAATAAGGAAGCAGATAGACCATTCGGGTGTTTGCAAACGTCAATACTTTCGCCAACGCCAGTGTCACTTGGCAATAATCTCCACGGCTGAAACTGCAGGATTCCTGGGTAGGAAGGGGAAAAGTGCAAAAGAAATGTCACTAATGGCTCGCAGATTGCTGGCCTGATCCCCACCCCACTGAGTCTCTACTCATCTAGCCGTGCTTTGAAACAGATCTTAGGAAGAGAAGATGCTTCCCCTTCCCCATCTATTTTCCAGAAGAGGCAGTGATGTGCACAGCATGGGCCAGCAGCCCTCCTCCATCTTCTCCTCTAGAGGATGCAGTGTCACTGATAAAACCCACAGACAGGCGATGGGGAACAGCTAGTGCAAAAGATGGCCTCCATCTACAAAACCAGAGCAGCTCCTTCAGCAAGGGGACTTTTTCTTTTAAGGCTCATATCTGAATACACTGTGAGGTTTTTTTCCATTACAGTTTTTCTAGGGTGGCCACAGTTCACACTGCACATCCTCACCAGCATGATTCACTTCTTCATTAGGAGCGTAAGCTAAATATTTGTGTGAAAAAAGAAGAACATCTGAAGTATCCACATCTGGGATACTTCATTCCTGCAGCCGTTTACAATAGCTGCAAAACAGTTCTGAAATATTTATATATTAAGCACTAGACTGGATGTGCAGTCTGGTATTACCAGTTCCTCATCCCTGCACTTAAAAGGATAACCAGCTACCATAGGCAGATGCTTCCCAAATTATGATGTCAATGTTTGGTTGGGCTTTAATGACGAGAAGACATTACACTCAAATACCTGACATTGTTTCCAACCACAGCCGATTTTCAACATGAACAAAATAAAAGATCATGCTGCTTATCCAGAAGAGCGTGATTAAACATTCCCATGCTTTTTTCCACACCCAGCCTGCACGCCTGTGCTTTTCAGGATATTGGGCTTTGTCTGTGCTAGACTGGAATATTTGTTGTCTTCTCAGGATCAGACTGGACTTCCTGCTTTGTCCATGTACACATAGATGGAGCAACAGCTCCATCCTTTTACTACTTAAATTCATACAGCGTAACTTGGTGCTGAATGTGGACCATGTTTTCTATTTGCAAAACTTACTTTAGACACCCTGATCCTATGTGGTTGACAGCCACATTCTCACTTCTTTCATCCCTGAGAAAGGCAGAGACCTCATCGGTTCCTCTAGAAACACCTTAGAGTTACCTTGCTTACACCAGCCAGCACAGCCAAATTAAAGTAATAGTAAGTTTGTAGCACACACTACAAACACGTCTTCCAAGCACAAGGAAAGTATAAACCCATGCCCACGCTTTGTGTGAGAGTTCAGTGCCACTCTGCGCATCCTCAGCTTTCTGTTGGATAGGGYTTATCCAAACCAGTTGTGCAGGAAGCCCATGCTTCCAACAGACAGGGTCAAAGAACGAGATATGGCAGAGAAACTTAGCCATTCCTCCCTGTATCATGCCAATAACACACAGCAGCTGTTCATCTAAATGCTCTAAAAATGCTCACCCATTAGTTTGTTCAGTTCCCCTTGGGGCATGGCTCGGAAAGCTTCGTTTGTTGGAGCAAACACCGTGAAGGTACCTGGCCTGTTCAAGTTCTCCGTTAGACCCGCAGACTGGATGGCAGCCACCAACGTACTGCAAGACAGACACCCATAAAATGCTTCACCATAAACTACTTTTGTTGGTCTTTGAGCAATTGCTTGTTGTGTTCAAAAGAGAGCTGTGAAGTTACAATTGCAAAATCCTGCTGGGATCTAGCAAATCAATTAATCAAAACGTTGATTAGGTAAGAAATGAGCCTGTGAGGTCCAACCAGAACATCTGAGAAACGGCAAAGCAACCTGGGAATGCTGACTCCTTGGGGACCAAATGGTAGTGAGGAGGCAGAGAGACCTGTCCACAGTGGCTCTGATGGGCAGAGATGGCTTTGGAGCCAGCTTCTTACTATATTAAAGGGAACCACATCCTCTTGGCTCACAATTCTCATTGAAGGGTTATTTGAGGTCTCACTCCCTATAATTTAGGGATGAGACCACGGTTTTGGATGCTCTTTCTATGTTAAAAAAATATATATAGTCATGACTACGACCCATAATAAATAGAAACTGCTTTGGCAGCTCTTCTGCTCCTAACTAGCACTTAGGAAGAGCAGAAACGTCACCTGAAGCGATGGTCTGCCTTGAGAACATCCATCACTGAGCCAGACGGTGGAGTCAACATTTTGTCCATGCTGAACAGGGTCCCAAACCTTCCTCTCTTGTCATGGGCAGCAATGCAGGCATTTTCAATGCAAAGGTTCTGCAAACAAAATTGCAGAAAAAAGACATTATTAACATATGCTTCAAAAGGAAGTTTTTTATACTTTCCACAGTGCTCAATTACACTTTTTACACGATAGCCATAACATTACAGACATCAAGCATCATTCAGCCATATACAGCACTGCATGCTGCAGGAACTTACATTGCGGTATACAAAAACTCTCAGTTCCTTGTCACCCAGAGTCTGTAGTTTCTGTCCATGGTAAAGATATTTAGAGGAGAGCTGGTCTCTAACAATATGGTTCAGAAGCAAGTTTTTCACGTTGCTGTCAACAATGGGGAGTCCATCTGCAGCAAAAGGTATGGAAAGAACCAGTGATTCACTTAAAATGACCACTGAGACACTAAAAAAGTGCAAATACAGAGTATTATCTGTACCAGGTTTTAATTTTAAAGCTAGATGCCACTGCCTATAGCTGAGGCATTTGAGAGAGGGTTTGCATGCTTCTGCACTGAAACTTGGCTGAAGAGTGAAGCAGATCTGTGGCCCAAACTGATGGAAGAAAGGGATTTACTCCCCAGTTTACCTTTGAACACATCATTCACTGGGGCAAGGAGGGTCACTCGCTCACTGCCAGTTAGATGAGAACTGAGACCAGCTTGTCTGAAAAGGTCCATAGACTTGGAAACTTCAGATTCCTGTGCCAACTCAAACAGGGTCTTAGCTGAAAAGAAAAGCAATGCATGGTAACCTTGCGTTAAAGGCAATCCACCCATCACTACAAAATATCTACACCCTCTAAATCCAGTATTTCCTTGGCAAAATAGACAAAAGAAAGGCAACAGAAAGAAAGATGCAGAGAGGCACGAGTACCCGAGTCTGGGATCAGCAGCTCATTAACAAAATGTACGACGCCGTTGGTTGCCAGGACATCCTTGTTGGCAATGATGGGCTTCCCGTTGAGGGTCAGCTCTTCCCCACTGCAGCCCACGTCCAGGGTGGTTCCTTCCAGAGTCTCCATCGTCAGGCCAGCGATGATGGCCTCAGCACACATGGCTGACTTCAGGATGTGATGGTTCAGCAGGTCTGTAAGAGAAGCAAGTGTCTTAGTGAGCTGCAAAAATCAGCTATGGAATTATTGCAGCTTTTAGGGATCCTGTTCAATGGCAAGGGCCTCCTGTACTGTACTGTACTGTATGGGGCTCCACTCCAAAAGATGCACAGTCATTTTAATTTGTGCTGATTTTAATTCAGCAGCCTGTGAAATGAAGTGCCTAAAAAGAGTAATTTTTATACATCTTTGTCAACTTCAAAAGGTTTCATGTGCTTATTTGACTCATTTGTCAGGGGAAGTTACATTGATTAGATACCAGTTTTCTTGCATCTTGCTGGATTGACAGAAATCATCGCGTGCAGGAGTGCTAAAGGAAAACTTGGAAAAGGGACTGCTTTAGCTCCCTCCTCCGTATCTGGATACCACTCTCTCTGCCATGTCTACTCGTCTACCACATCTACATCCAAAGAAGTCTGGGCTGTCCAGTTTAAAAAGCTGGAGTCTGTCAAATGTGTTTACTGCAGCTGTTGTCAGAGCGTATCAAGGAGCCGTTCAGATGTCCTTGAGAAGGAATTTAGAAGAACTGAAAAATACTCTTCAGTCTTTCAATGGGCTCAGTAAACAAGCGCTTACCCCTCAGGGCTTCTGGGTCCCCCAGGATCCTGTTCAGTGTTTCTCGTGGGATCTTCTCAAAGGCTTCGTTGGTTGGAGCCAAGAGGGTGTACTGGCCTTCGCTTTCCAGCAAGCTGTTGAGGTCAGAAGCAGCCACAGCAGCCTTCAGAGAAATGAGGAGAGAGGGTAAAACACATTCAGCCAGAATACAAAGGTCAGCAACTTTGTCCAGGCACACACTGAGGGCCAGATTTATTTAGGCTTTTATAATTTCAGAGGACTTACAAAAAATCCTGAATAGCTTCTTTCAGCACTTTGGTCCCTTTATAAATTTGACCCGGCCCCATGTGCTCCAGAAATTTGAGTACAAGAGCCCTTTTTTGGCAAGACTGAGAGCTACTTCGAATACCCTGATGTGCCTGGAAGTAGTTCCAGTGAATAACTCAGATCAGAACCCACAGCTGGCTAACTGCAAAACCCCTGTGCTTTTTAAGTTATTCCTTAACTTGGCAAATACCAAGGCAAATAAATTGATACCATCAAATTTGAACAGTTACTATCTCCTAAGGCTAAGACTCCCATAGAAGAGTGAGGAGACAGACTCAGTCTACATCTCTTTACTGACAGCAATAGCAGGGTGACAATTATTCTCATAAAACCCTACTTGCACTGATATCAAACACTTCTCTTCCTAAAGCAAAATAAGTTGTATTGGTACAAGGATTGTATCAGCAGCTTTAGAGTCACAGCATCTCGGCACTGGCAAGCTCTTCATGACAATTCACTGGGAGCGGGATGACTGAACATCTTTAAGGAACCCTGGAGCACACATGGGGTGGACTCACCCGAAGAGTTTCCAGGCTTTCCTCAGTCTCAATGATATGCTGAATGCTGTTTGTAGTGGTGGCGATGACTTTGTCGATGACATGAACCACTCCGTTGGTGGCATGGTGGTCAGCTTTCAACAGCCTGGCACAGTTCACAGTCACAATCTGCAGAGGGAAAGAGCCACGGGGCGTTATGTGCACTAAAACAAGAAGGTAAAGCAGCCTCTGCTGTTTTTCTATTTCAAACGCAGCGAGCGCTATAATATTGAATCAGCAGGAGCAGAAATGTGGTTTCCTAAAAAAACACACAAAGAATGAGAATGTTCCGTCAAGAATGTTTGAAACATTTCATGTTTAAAGAGCTTTGAAAATAATCAGTGGTTTTGTCCACCCTGAATCATCAAGACCGAGAAAATATGCCTAAGAACCAATACTTAGGCAAGCAGACTGTTATACAGCAATGTGGGCAACTTCCCTGCAATAGCATCGATGAAACTATGTTTATAAATATTCTTTTCAAGCTCCTAAATATGTATCCTAAATCAATAGGTGTCAACCTAAGCATTACAGAGTCCTGGAGGTCCAAGGACAGTGTGGGAGGTGCAAGGCAGCAGAAGAGCAAGCCCACTGTGGGTAGGTTTAGTACAAATATCTTACCCCATTGGGATAGTGGTGAATCTGGATAGGCAGGTCCTGGTACATTGAGTTAAGTGTGGTCCCATGTTTCAGATCGTCCGTGAGGACCCGTTTGTTCACCATGTGGTAGCGGAGGGCGTTGAGCAGCTCAATGTTAACGTTACTGACTAAGGAATCCAGAGTTTCCTGAAAATCAGAAAAATTCATTTTTCAGGGCTGAGTGCAATTAAGCCATTGTTAGAGAGAGCCAGGAGGTCTGGCTGCATCCAGGGTGCTTCCAAGGTGTGTGTGTGTGCATGTATATTAAGTGATGTATTCAGCCTTAAGCCATCTGTGCAAATTAAGAGCTCTAACTTTCGTAAATCTTTATCTTTTGCCTTACAACAGCAGCTAGCAGCCCTGGCACCCCCCCATCCTTGGCAGATGAAGGGATGATGGCAGCAAGCTCCAGTGTGGGATCACTGCATTGAAACGAGCAGTAAGGCAACAAAAGGCATCGCTCAGGGCCAAGGACAAATACAGCAGGAGACCTTCCCCAACAGCATCATCCCTGCAAGGGGCTCTGCTGGTGCATGTTTGGGGTAGAGGCTTGGTAGTGGGGATAGCCGAAAAGATGCCCCCTCCCTGCCCCAATAGTTGTTCTTACGTATTTATAGACAAATGATTTAAATGTGGGATGTAACTGGGTAGGGGTTGTACAATTGTGACTCTCCCCTGTTCACAGAGATGCTCCACTAGGATGGGAGCACCAGCAGGACAGCGGTGACAATTTCAGGAGTGGAAATATCACAAGACACAGAGTGAGAAAATCAAAACCAATGTACAGGAAATTTATATGTAATTGAGCATAGGAACACATTGATGCAGGAAGGCTGCAGGTTTACCGAGGCTCCAGTTGGGACTGGCTACTTGTACAAATTATTAAGAACAACCAGAGTGGTAAAGTAAGGGTCAACAAGAAAAACCGAAAGGGATGGAAAATCTCTTGCTGCAGGTCTTAACGCAATCTCTAATGGTTAAGAGGCAGGGAAAACTGAATGAGGTGATTTCTACATCCACCTGCTGGAGAGCATCCACATCTTTCTAGTGTTGGGCTCTCTCAGAAACAAAGCTCTGGAGCTGATGGACCAGTACAGTGATCCCACCTTGGAAATTCATAGTCCTTCCTATATCAGGACTGTGTCTGTTCTGCCAGATGGGGCTGGATCCAGACCCGTGCAGAGCTGGATCTCCACTAGACAAAGCCAGAGGAAGAGGAGAAAGAAGAGGAGTCGTATCTTACAGCAGGCAAGGACGCCCAGGCCTCATTACTTGGGGCAAAAATTGTAAAACTTCCAGGTCCTTCGATTTCTGGCCTTAGGTTAGACCGGTCGGAGTAGAGCTGCGTGGTGGCAGACCCAACAACTCCCAGGGTCTCATAGATGTTTGAGAGCGGCAGCGCTGAAAGAAGAGAAGGTTATGTTCCCAACACAACATCATTCATCCTCCCCTGCACTGCGCTGAATTAAAGGAGAGCTGCTGGTGAAAATGCTTGGGGAAATGAAGCACGTCAGGGAACTCGTATCTGTTCATTAATTAGATAATAAATAATCATAGCCTGACAGCTCCAGCCTCAATTACGGCAGTGTAATCCAGGATATACTGCATCTCTGCAGGTTTAAATGGAGTTACTCTGGATTTATATGGATGTGAATTGAGGCAAGCAAAGATACTCATTGCTTTCACCCGATCCTTGTTTGTACTCAGGCTTTTGGTGCTTGGAGCTGGCAGCTCACCGCTGGTCTCGGTCTCCACTGACCCATCCACACCAGCCCACGTGATTAGCTGGGCGGCATCAAACTTTTGTGGAAGGAAGCGTTCAGAAAGCAAAAGCAGAACATGTCTTCCTTCAATAAACCCAGTTAATGCCCCCCCAACCTCCACCACTGGCTGAACGGTATTTTCTCCTAAATGCAATTTTGCTAAACTCATGCTTGCCAAAATGAAAATGAGCAGAGATTGGCAGAGCTGTCTGCTGCTCTATCATTCCTTTGTATTGCATTTCCAATACAGCTATATTACTTGTTGGAATAAGTAGTTCCCTATGGCCCTCCCATGCTTGATTAAGTTTAATTATATCCAAGGTTTTAAGTTGTCTGGAACATTTTGCATGCTTTGGAGCTGATCTGGCACTCAGCTGGTGCTCTGCTGAGTCCATTTTTGACTTGTTCATGGCAATATTGTGCACAAATTGCAAAAATCAAATCCACTTTGAGTAATTTTCTAACATTTCCCTTTACTAGGCAGCTGTATAATTTTAAGAAGACTAAAAAATGTCAAACATATTTTTACCAGCTGGGCAGCCTTTTTCTCCAGGAACTTTTTCATATCCAGGACAGCACTCGTAACTGATTACTCTGGAATAAGAGATGGATACGGCAGATTAACTGACGGCGTCTCACTGCTTTTTCTCTATGTGCTATAGTTCTGCGTCCATCCATATTTGGTGATGTTTCTAAGACTCTTCATTAGAAATATAGACTTGAACAAAAGACAAACCACAATTTTTATCTCCTTCAGGGCTGCATGTTGCCAATTTCTCCACCAAACAAAAGCAGACACAATTTCTTCTCAAAACCACACTTTCCAGGAGACTTTGTCCAAACAGTGGATGGAAACCGATTGCCGCGGTCCCAACAGATAACCTACGCAAGACACTGCAAGTGCTGGTTCATTTGGGCACATTCCCCATGGGATTTGGGGATCTCCCCGGCTGACTGCTGCTGTCATGTCTGATCGCTCTTTGGGCAACACACTGCAACTCCGGTACGGCTGCTTTACCAAACCAGCCAAGCGTTTCCCCTTCATTTCACCCCGTTCTTGTACACCACCAGAAATTATTTGCTTACTTATGGCAAAATCCACAAGCCAGACCTGGAGGGGAAGGAGCATCCTTGGTCTTGGATGCAGTGGCACAAGGGCTTGGGATAAGCCCTGCAAGGACAAACTTCACCGGTGGTGGCACGTGCATCCGTGGGCACCCCGAGGCAGTACTGCAGCACACCCGTCTTTGCTAACACTGGATACGTCTGTGCGAGCACCCGCAGTGCAGCATTTCCTTCTGGCTGGCAGCAAACGGCTGCTCTGATCAAGCACTATCCCCCAGTAAAACCAAAGGGGCCAGAGACCCCACCCTGGGGACTCGGGGCCGTCCTGCAGATTTGCAGACCCTACATAAGAAAGAGCTGCCTGAGTGCTGCATCCATCATCTGCAGCTCAATGGGAAACAAAAGTCATCTGATTCTCAAAGCTGGCCATTTAATGGAACATGTTTTGATATTAACAGGGGGGGAAAAAAAAAGAAGAAAAAGGAAAAAAAATCAATCCAGAAGTTGCCCGTTTTTTTTTCACAGGGGATCCTTTCACCTATTGCTCTTATGCTCAGTGTGAAAGCAGCAAGGCCATCTGACTGATGGGCTAAAGACAGCGAGGGAATAGGTGTTCCTCCCAAAGACAAGTGTTTCCTCTGTGCTCCCGGTTGGATTCAAGACAAGTAGGATGCTGTATCGCCGAGCCTCAGCACACTCACTCAAAGAGAAAGGAAAATCCTCAAGCTTCAGATATTTGTCATCATTTTAACACTGTTAACAAACAGTGGAAATGCCTGGGGTTTAGGAGGGAATTCTTCAGGGTAATTAAGAGCCAGTAAGTGAAACAAATACCTGCTTTTCTGTGACAGAAGCAAATAAATTCTGTGTCACGGTTTCCTAAGAGAATTACAAAGCAAACCCAGACTGATTGTCTAGACATTATATATTCCATGTGGGAAAGAGTTTGCCTAAAGCAATCTCTTCCTTTGACTACTGGAGATTTTAACACCCTGCTGCTCCGCTTTCCCCAGTCCCCCCGTCTCCTGTTCATTAGAAACACACACTTTCTCCCCCCACCACTTCCCTCCCCTACCTCCGATTTTTCTTTTTTTCACCCTAGAAACTAAATCCAGTCTAGACAGTTCCCTTGATTCAGACCTGTAATCAAAGACGAAGAGCTGATTAAAGAGAAATCATTCCAAAGTTCAGCATAAATAATTCCTGAGTGCTGACGTAGGCTTTAAAAGGCTTATTTATAGATCGATCGGAGATTAATGAGCTGTGACGAAGGGGCAGGACGCTGATGCACACAGCCTGCAGCGCGGGGAGCTCGCCGGCTCGGGGCTGCCCCAGCAGCCAGGCGCCTGCCGGGAGGGGAGGGCACCAGGGAGGGATGGAGGGACCGCGCTGCCGGCTTTTCAGTGGGTTCGTCGGCATCTCCAGCACCACCCCACAAAGGAAGCTAACGGCAAGAAGGTCACCGAGGTCAGTAATGGGGCCAGCTCCACCCGTGCAGGGGCTCGTTCAAGCCCCCAGTCTCACTCGCCCACTGAAGGTGACCTACCAGCATCATCTGGTATGCATTTTGCATGCCAGCTTTTTGAGTTGAGTACCAGAAAACTTCTGCAAAGGGCCAGGTGAACAGAGGTGCTCAGCCAAGTGTTTGCACCCACAAGGAGCCAGAGATGAGGATTGTAAAAAACAGCTTCAGCTTCAGCCATTTGCCCTCCCATGGCTGGTGGACTTGGTGGAAGCACAAGACCACCCAGCCCACCCAAAGGCACGTGGGCACCGTTCAAGGGGTCACTCGGGGCTGGGCACAGGGCATCCTCCCAGCTGGTCCTGCAGCCACCTCCAGCCCTCGGGGAGGAGCAGCACAGCCGTGGCTGAAGGCTGCTCTGCCTCACTTGCAGGACTCTGCATCTTGATGCTACAGTACCCTACACATCCTCCATATGGGAGGAAGGCTGCTTCTTTGACATGTCCTCCTCCAGTTGGGTCGGAGCCACGGTCTGCTGCCCAGGGAGGAGTATTTCTCTTACATGGCGAGGGGCAAACAGCTCACGGGAGAAAACATTGAACGCTCGCAACCACTGCACCGCACGGCGGGTTCTGCACAAAAGCCTTTGGAGTTGCCAAGTCCATCCCTGTTTCTGGTGTCTGCTCAGCAGCTACAGACTGCTACACCGGGACACGGCGGATGCCAGCGATGTGGGTTAAATAAGCAATGCCCTCGTCCAAAGACCATTTGTCATCCACTCTGCAGCGCCTCTGACCACAATTTCCTGACCTCCTCATTGAGTAATTTCAAGTCAAATCTGTAGTTTTTCAGCCTCTGGTTTTGAAACACTGTATTTCTTAAACGTCTATCTGTGTCTGACTGCAGAAGCAAGCTCCCTGGCTTTTATTAGTCATTGTTTCACTGCTGTTGCATTCTTAGGATCTGAAATTAAATTTTAAGTGCATTTTTCAAGGTAATAAAAATAAGCTTAGGCATATATTAGTGAATAAAGATCCATTTGTAATAATTTCCTGTAATAAAACCCATATGTTTTGTTTTTGTGCCAGAGAGTCATTTTTTTCCTGAACTGAGTAAAGTACATCAGACAAGAAAAGGAAAGTTAATTTAAAAAGAAAAAAAGGAACGTATTAAGGGGCAACTTACTGCCACTAGTTATTCCTCAAAAAACAATCAAAAACCAAATTTATGTAAGTTGTCTTTTCATTCTCAAGACAAAAAAGTGTGTGGGGACACATTCAATTGCGACCCCAATTCTGGAAGAATGAGCCCAGTGCACAAGGGAGGTAGAAAAATATAAAAAACACAGGCACAACTATGAGAATATACTCTAAATAAACTATTTCTTTGGCTTTGGAATAACCAACAGTGGAAAATTACCTAATTACCAAAACAATCTTGTTTCAGTGCTCATTAAAATCAAAGCAGTGTCAGACTTCTTGCCAACTGTCTTATCTCACTTCATCAGCAAGTAATGCAGTGATAAAAAATGTACATAAATCCTCTATCTAATTTCTCCCTAACTGCGTGAGCCAATACTTTAGCAAAGAGAAGAAAAACAAAGAAAAAAAGCAGATAAAAGCAGAGAGTCCTCTTCTGATGCATGAGTTGAAATTTCCATCATGCACATCCAGCCCCAGTAGAGCACTCCACCCCCATGGACCAAAAGATGCTGCTCAGGAAGCAAGCCTGCAAAGCCTCACCACCAAGCCTCTGCCTTACAGCTGTAACCTATTTGTTTCTGGTAAGAGCTATGGAGCAACTCAGCACGGCGCCCGCTGCACCCTGGGGTGACTGTGAGCACTCTCAGCCGTGAGCCTGGAGCAGCAACCGAAAGGTGATGCACCTGGAGACAAGACTAAAGACCAGGCATATCCGCGTCTTTTGAGCTGGCTTTCCTTGCTGCTCCAGTCGTTCTGCACCTCCCAATGCAGGATGCGATCATCCAAGAAGGAGTGAAGTTATGACTTACGGCTACAGGCTTGCAGCAGCTTTTCTGCCTTCCTCACTCAGGGTTGAACTTCTCTGCTCAGAGCCAGTTCTGCAGGAGCTCAGCTTTGCTTCTCTGCCGTACCTGGTCTCTCACTGACCTCCCTCCCTACTACCTGTTTGAAACAGTCCTCAGAGTAGGAAAAGAAAAGAAATCAAAGCAGTCAAAACTGTCTTCCCAGAGCCAGATATAGAATCATAGAATCATTAAGGTTGGAAAAGACCTCTCAGGTCGAGTCCAACTGTAAACCACCATGCCCACTAAACCATGTCCCTAAGCGCCTCATCTACACGTCTTTTAAATACCTCCAGGGATGGTGACTCCACCACTTCCCTGGCCAGCCTGTTCCAATGCTTGACCACTCTTTCGGTGAAGAAATTTTGCCTAATATCCAATCTAAACCTCCCCTGGCGCAACTTGAGGCCATTTCCTCTCATCCTGTCGCTTGTTACTTGGCAGAAGAGACCAACACCCACCTCGCTGCAACCTCCCTTCAGGTAGTTGCAGAGCGCAATAAGGTCTCCCCTCAGCCTCCTCTTCTCCAGGCTAAACAGTCCCCGTTCCCTCAGCCGCTCCTCATAAGACTTGTKCTCCAGACCCTTCACCAGCTTCGTTGCCCTCCTCTGGACACGCTCCAGCACCTCAATGTCCTTCTTGTAGKGAGGGGCCCAAAACTGAACACAGTATTYRAGGTGBGGCCTCACCAGTGCCGAGTACAGGGGGACAATCACTGCCCTGCTCCTGCTGGCCACGCTATTTCTGATACAGAAATGATACAGGTGATATCTGCACCTGCAACACACATCCAACTTGTGGCACCACTGACCCTTTAAGCAAATAAGGAGGATAACAGCCAGGTCAAATGTGAAGTAGGTGAGATGGGTCAAGCATCTCCTATCCCAGGACTGCTCTTCTCATAGGTGGGAAAAGCCTTTTAGGAGGAGGCGAAAAATGACCATGCTTATGTCGCTCCACCATCCACCCTGGGCTGATGGAATGGATTCCCCTGCCAAGGGGAAGACCAAGCACACAGCTTCAGGAGAGGACTTCTGACTATGGATCCCAAGCAAAGGCTGGATCCGCCCAGTTATGCTGACGAACATGCCAAATTCTGACTCTTTCTGGGATTTAAAGGCATCTGGTATTCTCAAAACCTCTCATGGACCAGCTCAGCCCCATGCAATGGACCAGTTTCGAGGGTTCATGCTGAGCACCATTAACTGTGCCCACGCACTCTCTTGGGCGCTGATGCACTGAGCATGGCACAGCATCAGGCCCCTGACACTGGTTTAAGAATTTGACTGCCGCAGCATAATGCATCATGTCATTTATGGCCCAAATGACTCCTGATTGCTTCCATACGCCAGGAACACCACGTCCAGTGGGAGCCATCACCAGCAAACCTTTGTAATCAGAGCTGTCCCAGGGTCCTCCGGAAAATGTGAGTCAAGGCACATGTCTTTTGTTCTGCACAAGCACTGCTAAAGGGCAAAGTAGGGTCCAGGCTCAAAAATGACTCGGAAGAGAGAAGAAGACAATAACACCCATTGTCGAGATGATGCAAAGTGAAGAATAGTGAGCAAATTCCATGTATAATGGGAACATTATCTCATAGGTTAACAGGCAGGTTAATGCTGTGTATGCTTTTCTCCACAATGCATCATTGGATTAGACACTTGAGTAAAAGCAGAGAAAATGAGGTTAGAAGAGATCACCCCATCTCCTCAAATGAAATCATGAAACGCTGCCAGATGCCAGTTGTTCCACCTCTTTCTGGAGATAAGCGGGTGAGTTTGTCTGCCAAATACAGCTGCACACTTGGGTTACTTGCAGTTAGTTTCTCATTTGCTTCAGAGCTGAAGAAATCCACGGCTGGGTCGCTTTGCCTTTCAGTGACTATACAGCAAAGCCATCCCACATCCACAGCTGAGTCATGTTTTCTTTGGGGACCTACTAAGCTACTCTGTTATCAGAAGAGGCAATGATGATACCATATTGCCGTGCCATAATCTTGTCCATTTTACATCAAAAAAGCCACCATTCGGCCAAGATGAGAGGCTGAACTCTAATCACCCAAATTAAATCTTCCCAGATTTGGTGGTTTTGTAGACTTAAGGACGGGGCGGGGGTGGTTTTTTGTTTTTACAATATTGCCTCTCCTTTTTTTTCCTTTTTTTTTTTTTTCTGTAAAGACAATTGGACATAAGGGAAACCACTATACATGCTCACTATATGGTACATTCTGTAATACATCCTCCTGAAGTACAGAATTTTCCTCTTTTAGATGAACTCATGGGTAGCACAAAGAAAGGCCAAAAGCCATGCACAGTGATGATTCCTGTTTTGCCTCCCTCCTCACAATACCAGCACCAGACACATGAAACGAATCCTGATGGCCAGCCATCACAGCTAAACCAATGAAGGCAACCAAAATAAAAGCAATATAGCTTACCACAGTTAAAGATCTCAAAGTCTCCTGTTTACTACAGAAACAGAGTTTATTTAATCTGGAGTAAAGAACAGCATGTTCCTATAGATCTAATCACAATTTACATTGGACCATACCAGAAACACACGAGATGATTTTCTGCTGTTTATTCTTCTTGACCTTGCAGATCCAGGACCAGACCTGGCTCACAGCTCTGCTCCCCACGGCCAGCACCTTTGCACTGATATGGGGTAACGCGGTGGTGTGTGCTAAAGTGTGGGCCAGCAAACATGCCTGAAAGCCCAGTTTGGCCACACCAAGGAAGAAGATTCCCCGCTCCTGAACTACAGCCTGGCAGATAGTCAAGCACGCATATCCTTAATTATCTGCTGACTACATCTTTCAAAAGAATGTCCCGAGGCTGCTTACACAGATACTTTATGCTACTTGAATATTATTGTTTGCAATTTTAAACATGGAATTGGCCTGCAAGTCTAATTAACTTTCCTGGTGGAGTCATCAGAGAGTGTTGGCTAAAACTGACACCTCTTTCCCCTTATTTGTTTTCCCTTCCAAAGCAAACATGTGTAGATGAATTTTACGTTCTCTCCAATATCCATCAGCTCTGGGTTGCCTTTTATTTCTTTTTTTTTTTTTGTTAGCTAGGCAGTGTTGAGCCTAGCATGGAGAGAGACACAGTTAAGTACTAGAAAACATCTGGTACACACTTCATTACAGCATTGAGCGCTATATAAGTATATATAGAAATGCAATTAGAATAAAACATCAGGGTTTGTATTTACATAGTACTTTCCGTTCTTAACATCTAAGTGTTTTAGGATCATGTTCGCCATTTGAGGAAAAACAACACACAAGTATTTCTTTGGGAGTGAAAGGCTAAAACAATTCTTAACACACGTATACACATTAAGCCCACGCCGTGGGCTCTGACATCCCACGTCTGTCACACCGTCTGCTTCTCCCACCCAGCACCCACCTCCGCAACGGAGTCTTCGGGGAGACCCTGGCCGGCGCTCGGGTACTTACGTTGACTTCCCACAGATCTTCCTCTGGTACCACTGCTTGCAGTTGGTGAAGTATTTCCTGTTCGTGCCGATCAGCTTCTGCACCGCACACACGTTGGGGCTACAGGTAACGACAAAGCAGAAGAGGGTCCGGTCAGCCTCCCTCCTTTCGGTGCTGACCCCCAACATGGAGCCAGACCCCACCTGACAGCGCCCGAAAAGCCCTGCTGGGGTTGCAAGGGAGGAAACCTTGAGAGCTGCAAGTCAACTTGCTCGATCTGAGTGTATAATGACTATCATCAAGTGGAGGAAGCAGTGAAAGAGATCTCTCTTCGCTCTGCCAGGGTATCTTTTTCTTCATTGAGTGCAAAATCTTGACCTTTTTTCCATGTTCCACCTCTCACCAAAATAGAAAGAAATTAAGTTAAAAATAATACTTTGGTCAGTATTTCCATGGTGGACAGCTACTTACAATCTGGGATGCCAGCTAAAACCTGATGAAGTTATGCAATAATTCAAATCCTTCCCCAAAAAACATTATTTTATTGTTTAGGACACAAAGAAGGATGGATATTTATCAGCCTATGGACCGACTTGCACCAAAACCAGAACGGGTACTTTTGCTGTACGATAGACTGAGCCAGCTCTGGACACGGATGCTGAGCTGCTGATGGGGAAAATAAGCAGTGGCACTGCCCACTCCGGTTTCAACACACCAGGTATGACAGCACAGATTGAGAGTGGCTCTATCAGCCCATAAGGTACCGAGAGCTCCTTCTCAACCAGACAAGCAGACGGTTGGCGTTACATGTGTGACTAACCCCACCGAGAGCTGACTGCAGCCTTTCAGCTTTCTAAGAAGTGGTATCACTGTGAGCAAAGATGTGGTCAAACAGGAGTTGGGAGTTTACTTGCTGCTGGTTTGGCCAGCACAGCATTTCCCTGCTCAGCCTGGTTCACCATCTCCATGGTTTGTGGCCAGCAGCCCTGGCCACGGATGTGGGCAACGCACAGTCAGTGCATGAGATATGATTTATGGATCTGTGTTGCGAGGCCACCGACTGCCTCTGGACTTGAGCCAGAGGTGTAGCAAACACCCAAGCAAGCTGAGGATGCTCAGCCCAACTGAGACTGGATTCCCAACACCAACACCATGCCCCTGTTGCGGCAGTGGCACCAAAAGTATGTGCAGTATTGGCTGCCAGGCAGATGGAGAGAAAACAAATAATTAAGCAAAATACATAAATCATCACTTCAGCCCATCAAAAGTGCTCTGCACCGTCCAAGGCAGAGTTTTCATTTGCGCAAATGAAACTCCGGATGGGGCCTGGAGATGCTGTTGTAAAGGTCTTGTTGATCTGTTTAGGAAAACAGACAGCAGCCTGTTTCACGCTGGGTTTGACCGAGACGCTGCCCGCTTGCCTACCAAAATTAACAAAAGCAGAGTTTGCAGCCCGACCACCAAGTCTTCCTGTGGCCGTGCTTGCTTTTCACCGGCGTCCCAAATTCGGCTCTCTCCAAAACGGGCCAGCCTGCCCATCATTAGCATGAATTAACGTGAGGGTCTCCTATATGTTGGCTAACTCCAGCGCCAGTCTCAGCGGGAGCTTGGCTTGCCTTCAATGAGCCTTTGTTGATGTGGCTGCTCCAGGGCCCTGCGGAGGCAGGATCCGACCCTGCGAGGCCCTGGCACCTTCGTCCTGCCCCGAGGGGAACGTGAGGGCCTGTGGGACCTGGGGGAATTAGGCTCACCGTTTCCCTCGTTACTGCCATATCCAGTAATGGTAGTTTGTTTCTGCATGAAAGCATTTAATTCCCTTTATATATATAGGGCGAGGAACAAGGAGAAAGAATCTACTGAAAAAAAATTAGACATCACAAAGCCAAACTTTCAGCTGGTGCAAACTGGCCCAGGCTCAGTAATTTCCACGCCAAATCATCACTTAGAGAGACGTCTGTGCTCTCTGACTCAGCCCACCTCGGCTACCCCGGCCCCGCCGTGCCGAAATATGGTTCCAATTACATCGAAATTCCAAACTTTGCCTCGATTTCAGCGTCTGGCTGACGGCAGTGGACAATCCCTCTAATATTCGTCTTGACAAGCCTGGCTACTGAAAGACTTGTTTGATCACTTCCCCCGTATCCCCGGGAGCAGCCTGCCAAGAAAACCCTTGCGCCTTCAGGACAGCATCAAACCCGGCGCTGCCTTGCTCCCTCCTCCCTGCCCAGGACTGCAGCTCCGCAGGGCTGCTGCTCCCTCCCTGACTTATCGGGGAAAACTTCTTCCCAGTTTTTCCTCAGTGYGGAAAAATCCTCCCCCCCCCAGGGCCATGTTATCAATGATTCCCGCAGGCAGGCTGTAGTAGCGGCTCCCCGCGGTGCGTGTTCTGGTCCTTTGCCCAGTCTGGCTTAAAATGAATTTGTCAACACTCTCCCCTCTCCTCGTTGGAGTTCATCACCTCTGCCATGCCGTTCCCAGCCAGCCGCGCTGACTCGGGGATAAAACTGCCTATTGTTCCCCTTCAGCTGAAGCCTTCCACTTGGCAGGCAGCAGCTGGGAGCTGCTGGGGCAGGGGCTGCCCTTCAGGAAGGGGCAGAGAAGAGCAGGACCTACCGTACGGTCCCAGCTACCTGCCGTGACTGCACCCATGAAGATCCCCGGCATCACGTAGTGCCCACAAAGCCAGGTGAGTTTGGGGAGAGCGCTCCTAGGTTTTCATCTTCAAATGTTACTGCTCTTTATATGCTTCTCAGTTCCTCTCCCGGACTTGAGCTGATTCACTTAAAGAAAAAAGTTAATTAAGATGTACAAGTTTTGCTGCAGAGCCAAGCTCTGCCACCCAACTCGCTCTCGGCTCAATAGGAGCATTGATGGTGTGGGGGGGTGCTCACAGCAGAAAGGGTGGCAGGCCTGGTTGCACATCCCTCCTGAGCTCCCTCCTGCAAGCAAAACAACACGCCTCACATCCAAGAGCTTTTTGGCTGGTTTTGTGTTGCTGTATCTCTTTGGCACATCATTAATCAATGTTCAAAATTCAGTTGATGTTTAAAAATTAGCTTGTTATAAATTGCTCTCTCCATCAGAAAGGGACCAGTGAGCCGTGTGCTGTGGTCAGCTACGCTGGGTTTATCTCAGCGTAACTTCACTTCATCTGTAAACCCTGGCATACTAATTCCTTGCATCTCCCAAAGATCTCAAGCACCAGCATGGACCGCAATCACATCTTACCCTGTGCCTCCATTGATTGTACAGGGAGTAACAGGCTTCTCTCTGCAGAGATGAGTGCACTGACTTACACCAGGACTGCACTAACTTACCGAGTCTGAGCAAACTTCTGCCTCAGGGCTATCAGCAGAACTGGATATTTACTTAGTTTCAGATCATGTAGAGATGAAGAACAAGACTCGCTGTATTTGTACGTAAATCACTGTAATTCTTTCGTTATTGAGATTTTACAAATAGACATCAGCTCAGAATTTGTCTGTTGGATTCTGTACCTGATTAGACACATAAACAGCATACCCCTTTTCATACATACTGACCTGGATCCCTTCCAGATAATGTATCAAATTGCAATATTTAAGTCTTGGGGTTTTTCTAAAAGAATTTCATGACCCTGCCTTCAGCAATCCATTTAAACGGAAGCTACAGTTCTATCAATGTCACCATCCTGAGAGACAGAAGCCAGCTGAAAGGTCTGCCATCCTTTCACCCCTCCTAATTCCCAATAAATTTTAAAAACCGTGAGAACAACCATTAACATTGGGTTAGTTTTCTGCCTATCAATGAAGACTCAAACTACTCAGTCCATAACRTATTGTCCATCTAGCAAGAGAGGTCTACGTGCATTTTTTGGATATTCCTTATCTCGGAAGGTTTATGAGTAAATAAGTGATTACTTTTGTCCAGAAAACTTTCAGGACTTACTACGGGTTCCAGTCAAAGAATAAGTTGGTGCCCACTCCACAGAGACACTCCTCTACCATTGAACCAATTTTCTTTCTTTTTCTATAAATTCATGAAAACGAGCATACCTTTCACAAAATGTTTAACCATTCAAAATCTGGGGATTTTTTTCCCCTTTTTCCTTAACGGGGATAGACCGATACAAGAATCATTGAGGGGTCTAAAATGACATCTGCAATATTAAGCATCCTGAAAGAAAGGAGGAAAGTTATCCAAAGAAGAAAGAAAAAAGTTACTCGAGGATGAAAGAAGAAGCCGTTATCCCAGGATGAAAGAAGAAGCCGTTATCCCAGGAGGAAAGCACCCGGAGTTTCCCCCGAGGGCCGGGCCGAGCTGCGGGCTGCCCCGCACCGGCCCGGGCTCGGCGCCGGCTCCGCACCCGCACAAAGGGCCGGGCGGCCGGAGCCACGGCCGAGACGGCAACCGAGCCGCCACCCGCTGCGGGGCCGCCGCTTCCCACCGGGATTTGTGCAAATGTAGGGAAAAAAAGTTGTTTCCCCACCCCCTCCCCTCTTTTTTTTTTTCCCGGGGGGGGGGGGGGCGAGAGCCGCCCGCCCGCCGCGCTTACCCGTGCTGCCGGCCGCGGAGCCGGCTGTGCTGCAGAACCTGCTGGTACGGGGACTTGGCGGCGGCGGCGAGGCCCAGCGCCAGCGCCAGCAGCAGCGGCAGCGGCGGGTGCGCCATGGCCGGGAGGCGGCGGG